>JAEBUN010000075.1:0-81706 GCA_023014365.1 Lepiota brunneoincarnata
AAATAAAATTCATGTTTTAGTGCTACACCTATGGTGCATTTCTTTTGGACATCTAAGTTCAATCACCTTTGAAGCTATATAAGCAAAGCCAGAGTGAACAAACCTCAAGTTTTTTGCATCATTCAGCCTTATTACACCATGGTCTATACTTCCCCATCTAAAGTTGCTTGAATTGTTGAACTCTGGTCTTCTGGGATGACCCATAGACAGATTGGGTCAAGGATCAGTATCCACCACTCTACTGTTGGCCATGGACTTGACAGATTCTCCAAAACTGAAGATCCATATCATGTCAGGCCCAAATCCAGTTGCCCTCAAAAGCTGGATGAGCACCAAGTGCAAGTTGGGGCCCAGCTTCTTGCCTGAACAGAGGTATCCAATGCAACTGAATTAGCTAAAACCACCTTCCTGGGTGTGTCACACCAAACAGTAGCATGCTCCCTAAAGGAGAAAGGATTGATATGCTGAGTCAGGAGGCCCCATCCCTATATTTCTCCAATCAATTACAAGAAGCAACATGCATGGGCATACCAGTATTCTGATTGGACGGTTGATGACTGGAAGGAGGTAATTTTCTCCGATGAATCTACATTTCTCCTTTTCAAGTCAGATGGCTGGCAATATGCTTGGATGAAGCCCGGACAGGCCCTGGACCCTTGATTTACCAAGAAGAACATCAAACATGGGGGGGGGGGGAATATTATGGTTTGGGGGTGCATCACTAGTCAGGGGGTAGGGAGGTTACATCAGATATCCGGCATCATGTGTGGTCTGGATTATGTCAAGATCCTTGAAAAGTCTTATCTAGGGAATCTCAAGGATCTTAATCTGAGATCCACAGGTCAAAGCGCACCATTTTTCCAGCAGGATAACAATCCAGAACACAGGAGTAAAGTTGCTGAGGAATGTTTCAAGAGCAAAAAAATTTGCCACTTGGACTGGCCACCCTCAAGCCCTGATATGAACATTATAGAGCATGCCTGTGACCCTCTCCCTCACAACCAGGATGAGATGTGGGCTGCTCTTCAGGAGGAATGGGGTAATATATCTCAAGACTATTTGGACACCCTTTTTGAGAGTATGCCTCATCGTGGTGAGGCAGTAATTAAGGCCTGGGGTGGAAACACCAAGTACTAACTTGTTTCAAGGTGAATGGTTTTGTTTTCATCCCACAATGCTCTAATCTTATCTCTTAATAGGTGATGTCCAAAAGTATTGCACCATCCTTTTCACACTCCTCCTCATTTTTTGATTTAAATTCTGTATATTATATCTATCTACTACTATATATCAATTCCCTACATGCTTAGCTCTCTGTCAATATAATTTATGGATGAAACAACAATGATCCCGAAGAATGGGAGAGAGTTGATCTGTTGGTCATGTGATGGTACAATACTTTTGGATGCCACTGTAACCAAAGAAGGCCTTCAATCACTCAACAAGGTGTCTGAGATGGTTGGCCTTGTAGAGCTTAGTAGATTGCACTCAATAAGATAATGAGGGAACATACCAAGTTAAGGCAGAGAGTGGTTAATGACTGCTGTCAACAAGATTAAAGCTTAGGGCTTTAATCTCTACTTGTACAAGCCTTTATATACCTATGAGATACCATATACTCATGATAGGTTATAGGGATATTTTACTTGTCCTGCACAGCCCCGACCATGATGCGCATCCTAGCTGATGGCATCCTGCTGCTATTCATATCTTACAATGAGTCATTGTCCTCATTCTCCATTCTACTGCTGTGTGATGTTCCATCACTTTCTTTTAACTCATAATTCTCTTCTCCAAATCCTATCTCCATGGATTCTTCTTCATTCTCACTCTCCACTCTCTCAGTGCTTCTTTCTGTACTGGAAGTTGGATCAGTCAATCCATAGCTGTCTCCTTCCTCCTCAGGGTATTCCAGAATATTCTCCAAGGTAATCTCCATCCTGTGAGGGGACTAGCACCCCCTTACACAAGGTATGTCTAGGGGTCTGTGGTTGGGTGTCCAGGCTTGGCCTCTCTAGCTGATGCCCAATGCCTAAGCCCAACCTTGGCCTTTGGCCACCCCCATCCCCAAGTCTGATCTGCATATGACTAATGTTGTTTGTATGTTATTTGCATACATTATATTCTAGTAGCTATGTAGTGTTTGGCTACCCAGTCTGTGTGCAGACCACTATGTATATAAGCAGTGTGGGTGTTGATTGTATTTGCCACCTGAATATCAACTTGGTTCTGGCGCTCTTTACTTCCCCTAACACATCCTTGCATCTCTCACCAAGTCCTGCATGGCATTATAGTACTCCTCCTCTTTGTCTTCATACTTCTGTGCCTGTAGTTGGTCTGTGGTCTCCAGTATCCATCTTGTAAAATCAAATACTTGATCCAGCTCTTCTGTGTCTGGATTGTTCATAACACATCTTATCTGGCTCCTGCCCCTCATAAGTGCATACTCTGCCAACCACAATGATCTCAGGCTGACACAACTGAAGCTTCTTTGCAGACACAGTTGCTCCAGCATGTTTGAGATGATGAAGAACTCAATTCAAGTCAACAGTGTATTCCCAGACAAATTGGCAAATTCCTGGATTTTCATGGATAACTTCATAAGTGCCATTCTCATTTTCATAATGTGTCTTTGGCCCTAACAGTGTGATGTCATCTAGAAAATTTGGAGCCTTCTCCATCTCATGCTGGAGAATGAAGGCAACATTGTTGTGGAATATGCCAATGGATCTGGTCTATTCCTGAGGTAGAACAGTAAGCCTCATAGTGCCTAGCAGAGTGTCAAAGGTAGTGTAATTATGAGATTCTTCTGCTAGCATGTGATGGTCATAACCAACAAACAAGTCAAGACCTGAGTATGTGGATCTTGCTGGCACTGCTCTGCATAAAGGTAAATGAGAGGTGGCTCTTGATAATCCCAGATTGTGACTGGATTGAGTGGTGTGAGGTTATGGACAATGTGAATGTTGCCATCTTTCTTTGTGACTGTAAACCATTGGTGCCAATATGAGCTGTAAGAGGGTTCATACACCCCTGTCTCAACTTTCTGCTTGATGAGTCCAATGACCTTTTCACAAATTCCAGGAGAGATCAGAAGTGACTTGCAGGTCCATGGCATATGTTCCACCACTGGGATCTTAACTGGTGAGAAATATTCCCCTTGAAACCTCCCCTTCTCTGACTCATCCCATACCAATCCTTTCTTGTTCTTTTTCAACACACCTGCCACCAATTGCTGCTCCTCCAGCCAAAGAAACTTGTTTGTGAACAGCCCAAGTGCATTCATCCAATCCTGAGTCAACTATACACCTGGCAAAAATGCTGATGGAAAGGGGGATAACTCAGGTAGGGGTATCAAGGGATCTTCAGGAAATTGTTGAATTAATTTGATATTCTTAGCATTGTTTCTGGGACTGGCCTGACCTTGTCCACCACTTTCTTGTAGGCTAGGCAACATGCACTGGGGTTGTAACTGAATGATGAGGACAGAATGGCATCTGTAAGTGAGTTGTTCCCTCCTCAAATTTTCATCTTGTCCCCTTCTCCATAATATCCTCCTCCATCTGTTCCCTTGTTGGCACCACCACCTTCCACCCCCTATCTACTGGATCCATCACGACAATATCCACATCCCCTCCCATCTTCTCTATTTTCACCAACTTCACCCCCTTCTGCCATGGTCTTCCCAACCACAACCAAAATAGTGCATCCTGAGCCACAAAGGCATGTGCATAAGTCATAACACCCCCAACCTCTAGCTCTAAAAACTCAACACACCCCAGCAGCTCCTCCTTCCCCTTGTTTTCTGTCTGCATTGTTATCTGTTGTGACCTGTTTGCCATCAACCCTAGCTCCCAGTGTAAGTCCTCTCTTTTTGTTTTTTTTTTTTCAATCAACAATTTATTATACAGGGCCCATTAGCAGTCTGTGCCAATGAATATCTACTACATTGGATTAGCTAAAGAGATGGGGCTGGAGGCCCCATGTGATAAACTATGTATGGCTGCAATGGGAGGGGGGAAAGTGACAAAGAGGGAGAAGAGGGTGGTTGGCTCACTCTGGAGGTGGGAGTCCCTTGGGAAGTAGTAGGCTTTGAAGGAAGGGCAAAGGCAGCTGGGTTGTCTTGAAGAAACTGAACTAGGTCAGAGAGCAGCAGGGAAGTGTTATGCTGAAGGTTGGACTTTGTCCTTGAGAAGTAGGGGCAGTCAAAGAGGATGTGGTCCCAGGTCTCCAGGAGTTTACCACATGGGCATTGGACTGGTTCATCAGGGAAGAACTGCTGGTGGTATTCTCCAATAGGGGCATGGCTGGTAATACAGCAGGTGAGGCAAGCAGTGAGAGATGGTGGGTCTTTGGTAGTTAAGATGTGTTATGCAGGTTAGGTGTCTGCAAGGCTCAATGTGGTACAGGACAAGTAGACTATTTAGTAGTGCAAGCAAGTCTAAGGCAATACCAAAGAGCAGGAACAAATACAATGTATAATAAGACAAAGCTAGGGAATACAAGTGGTAGCTAAGTCTATATAAACTACTGAGACAACTGGTATGTGATAAACAAAAGAATCACATGCAAATGGGCAAGAATCACAAGCTAAAGAGAACTAACTATAGATGGGTGGTGGCATGTGATAACTGTTATGATCCATGCTCCTTCTGTATCCGAGGATAACTGGAGACAGCCTTCAATCACTCTACAAGGTGTCCAAGACGGTTGGCCTTGCAGAGCTTAGTGGATTGCACTCAATGAGATAATGAGGGAACACACCAAGTTAAGGCAGAGAGGGTTAATGACTGCTGTTAACAAGATTAAAGCTTAAGGCTTTAATCTCTACTTGTACAGGCCTTATATACCTATGAGATACTATATACTTGTTATAGGTAGTTGAGCTGTTCTACTTGTCGTCTGCAGTCTTGGCCATGATGCGCATCCTAGCTGATGGCATCCTACTGTTATTTATACTACAGTGAGTCAGTGTCCTCGTTCTCCATTCCACTGCTGTGCAACGATGTTCCATCGCTTTCTTCTGACTCATAATCTCCTCCTGATTCTATCTCCATGGACTCTCTTCCATTCTTGCTCTCCATTCTCTTGGTGCTTCCATCTGTATCGGAGGTTGGATTGGTCAATCCGTGGCTATCTTCTTCATCCTCAGGGTATTCCAGAATATCCTCTAGAGTTATCTCCATTCCTGCTTCTCTTGCCAAGTCCTGCATGGCATTGTAATACTCCCCTTCTTCATCTTCATATTCCTGTGCTCGCAACTGATCTGTGGTCTCCTGTACCCATCTTGTAAAGTCGAATAGTTGCTCTTGTTCTTCTCAGTCTGGACTATTCATAACAATAACTAACTATAGACAGGTGCTGATAGTGGGTGATAACATGTGATAAATAAAAATAGGTGGGTGGGCATACTAGAGGGGAAAATGGTAACAAGATGAGCCAAGTTCCATGGTGTAAGGATGATGGGGCAAGGGGCTTGTTGCTCTTATCAAAGATGGTGAGAAACTGGGAGCCACGGTATTTGGATGAGGCTGCAATGTCCTTCTGCCATTCAGCAGATGCACTAAGAGTAGCCTGAGCCTGGAGGAAGTTTAGTGTGGTTGGAGAAGTTGCAGAAGCAGGGAAGTGTACAGATTTGGGCTCATAAGTAACTGAAGCCAAGGCAGGGAGCTGCCGTGTGGAGAGGATAGAGACAAACTTGATTGTCCAGGAGGGAGAAGCTGCCAGCCAGGGGAATAAGGCTTTAATGACCACCAGAGAGTGAGCCTGTCCAGAGTAGGGGGAGGGATCAAGGATGGTTATACAAGAAGAAAAAGAAGAAGAAGAGATAAGGACAGTAATATCTGAAGCATTATCAACAAGAGAGAGAGACGTACATAAACCAGAGCACAAGGTAAATAAGGCAGCACAGGAGTGTCAACCCTGACCAGGGGAGAGAAATACACTAAAAATAGAGGAAGAAGAGAGGGTAATAGCCACTGAGGCTGATGTGCACAGCCCAGAATTGGGAAGGGGAGAGTGGGTAGAAATGCAAACTAAGGGAGAGAACTGGGAACAAGAGGAGGAGGAGATGATGGTATCTACCCTACTGCAAAAGAGCTGAATCTCCACAGGTGTGTGGGACCCAGGAGGAAGAGAGAGAAAGGAAAACCTATCTGAATACAAGTCAAGCAAGCATTGGCCTGGTCTACCAACAGAAGGGAAAGGAATCAGAGGATTAGTGGCCTTGGCAGCCAACCTGTTAAAGTCCTCGAGAGCACCACCAGTCTGTTTGCAAATGCCTGGGGTAAGGAAGGGGATGGCCAGTGGGTGCTTGACTGTGGAGGTAGAGCACCAATCCAGGAGGAAGTGAAGGGTATGAGTGTGGTGAAGCCTGTGAATGCAGAGGACAGCCCTATCACACAGTTTGTGTTAGGGCAACCTGAGGGCCCAGGCAGCTCAGGGGAACTGAGGGGGGGGCAGAGGCTCACCTGCAGGGGAATCCTAAGAGAATAGGATGAAGAAACCCCTGCGGGCAAAAACTGTGTATATACATGACTTATATAAGCAATATTAATGAATAGGGGGGTGAAGCGAACTGTCCCAACACTGCTAATGTAGGAATAAAGAGTGATGAAAGGAAGGAGTGAATACGGTGATAAGGGAGTGTCAGGTAATAGGGGAATATAAGAGAGGTGTCAGGGGGAGTCTGGAGAGGGAGAGGGAGGGCTTGTGAGGACCTTTATGGGGTGCTTGGGTTGTTCTGGGTATCCTGGGGCTTCTGGCATTTGAAGGGAGAAAGGTATAGTGTGCTGGAGGGTAAGGGGACACTCTGAGGAATTTTGGGGGTGTGGGACATGCTAGGGGTGTCTTTGTGGCTTCTAAGGTGTCCCCTTACAGTTTGCAAAGATGAAGGTGGAGGGGGATAAGGCCAGCTAGTGCATTGACTCCCCCAACAGGAGAGGTCCTAAATGCACCTGTGACCCAGAGGCCAGCCTTGTGTTGAGCATGTTGGAGCAGAGAGAGGAGGCCCTTCACTTGGGTACCATGGAAGAACCATAAGGAAGAGCCATAAGTCATGATAGGAACCACACAGGAACAATAGAGGAGATACTTCATGTAAGTCCTTTTCATCACCATGATCTCTGATCCCTCATCCAACAACCCCACTTCTTTCCTCCCCATCACCAGCACATCTACTTCATGAAACAGTATCAAAAAGTCCAGCTTGATGTTTGGTATATTGACTAATGCTGCTTCCACAGTTAGGGCCTTCTGGGTACATGTGTTTTCCCCCATGACCTTGCATAGATCCTGTTATCAGAAGACTTATCAGAAGGATGGTTATATTTAGTTTACATTCACATGTCACTATGAAACCATCAGTAGTGTACATCAGAAGGACTATTCTTAGTACATGCCTCATTTCTCCTTATCTCTGACTCGTAATTACTCTGGTCTGGACTATCATAGTAGGAGTACAGCCACACTTAGAAGTATATAAGGATACAGTACATCATCATGTATCCTTATCTTAGTGTTATAAAGTTCTTGCCTCCCATAACTCTTTGCCCTTAAACCAGCTGGACTATAGTGCTCTGTCGTCTCCAAGTCACACCTAGTAGGATAGGACCAAGTCTGTATAGACATCCTGCCACGAACGCTGTGCTACTCAAGAGCAAACCCCTAACCTGGGTAACAGATCCCCACTGAGTGACAGGAGGTCTTTGACTGTAATTTTTGGCACTTCAACATCCAAAATCCCCTTGAGGATGTCCTTCGCTGCCTGTGGGTCCACTAATTTTGACTCAAAACAATATGCTAGCTGATGTGTGGCTTCCTCAACAATCTCACTGACTTCTTTCTGGTTCTCCATCCCCCTGACAACCTTTTTCCCCTATGCTCTTGTTATCACAAATCCATCTGCATCCTCCCTCTCTACCACTTCCTCCAACTCTGTAATTGCTCCCTATATGAAATCATCCTCCTCTTCAAACTCTGCTACTGTGACAAATGAACTCAGAGCTGTCAGTACTGCCTGCTGGACATAAGGTGGGGTATCTCATATTCCCAACTTGGCATCTGTTATCAGAATTCCACATCAGAAGGACAGTTATATTTAGCTTGAATTCCCATGTCACCATAAAACAATCAGTATTGTACATTAGAAGGACTATACTTAGCTTATGACTCACTCTCTTATCTCTGACTCATAATTACTCTGGTCTGAATTGTTTATAGTAGGAGCATAGCCATACTTAGTAGTATATAAGGATACAGTACATCACTATGTATCCTTATCTTAGTGTTATACAGTTCTTGCCTCCTATACCTCTTTGCCCATAAACTGGCTGGACTCATAGTGCTCCATTGTCTCCAAGTCATGCTTAGTAGGACAGGACCAAGTCTGTATAGACATCCTGTGTTGAACTCTGTGCTACTCACAAGTGAACCCCTAACCCAGGTAACAACATCAATAGCTCCTTTGAGGCCCAAGTGATGCCATTCAATGCAGTATCCATTTGGCTGATGAATTGCTTGGCCCAGGCATACAGTGACCTACAAAACCATTCCAATGTTTTGTACTTTTGACTTAAAGTAGTAATAGCTCAGTCAATAAAATAGCTAGATTTGTGAATATATTTCTAAACATAGCCAAACATGTGATATCTGACCCTGAGAAGTTGTTTTATGTAATACTTTCAAGTTAGGCAATTATGAATTTTGTAAGCATTTTAAATCATTAGAACGGTTTTGTCAATGATATATTATACTAGGCTATCCTATTATTTCTAGTACTTAGAGTAGCCCCCCCTGGCTTTGAGTACAGCTGCTACTCTTCTAGGCATACTTTCAATTAACTTCTGACACTCAGAAGCTGGAATAGCATCCCACTCCTTCTCTACCCTCTGCCACAACTCCTCCATACCCTTAGGAGGAGATTCATACTCTCCCAGCTTTCTCTTCACATATTCCCATAAGTGTTCAATGGGATTGAGGTCAGGTGACTGTACTGGCCAGGTTAGGAGCCTAAAATGATTTTTTTGAGGCTTTTTTGCTTGACCACAGCCTTCATTCTTGCCTGTTTGAGATGTCTTGCCACAGTCTGTGAGGAGACTGATGTCCCAATGATGGGAGTAAGAGATTTGGCTATATCTACAGCAGTTTCAGCCTTGCCAGCAGAGATAAGATGGATAGCATGCCAGATATTAGTGGTAGAGAGTTTTGAAGGATGTCCTCCAAGTGATTTGGTAAGGCTGAAACAATTTTTAGAGGCTAGCCTGGATATGGTACTGTGCCAAACACCAGTAATTGCCTCAATTTTAGTATAGGAATGATGAGAATTTAGCAGAGAGAGGATGGTTTGCTTTAGAGTAGAAGATAATGGCTTCATGGTAGGTAGGGGGGTTGAGAATGATGGGACATAGCTGTCAGCACATTTATTTATATGTAAAAGACACATGGTCACATGATCTTGTTGATTCACAATCAACGGAGTCATGTGATTGCTTGGATTAGTATCCAAAATTACCATTGACAAAACTGTTCCAATAACTTAAGATGCTTACAAAATTCATAATTGCCTCATTTAGAAGTATTACATAATGCAACTTTGCAGGGTTAGATATGACATATTTGGCTATATTTCTAAATATATGCACAAATTTAGCTATTTCATTTACTAAGCTATCACTACTTTAAGTCAAAGGAACAAAACATTGGAATGGTTTTGTGGGTCACTGTATGTATTCAGCTGCCACCACACAATCCCAGAGACAGCAGTCCCTTTTCCTGCAGAAATGACATCCAGTATCTATGGGTCTTGGTGGGTACATGCTACTTCCTTGACTCTGGAGCATTTTTACTGGTCCTATAGTGTTGTTGGTGGTGACAATGCTTGTTGTCTATTGTGATGGTGGCAGAACTCTCTCTGCAAGTACTGGTGCAACCATAATGAGGTAATGCATATGTAGATGCATAGGCTACTTCCTTGACATCAAGCATGTGAAGCTTTTGGGTAAGTTCTTCTACCTCATCCTTCTCAGCCCTCCCCTCTACAACCTTCACCTTCCTTATCCTAACCTCCCTCACCCCCTTCTTCTTTTTTTCCTTCCACCCATTGTCACTTGACTCCTCTTCTGATTCATCCTCCTCATCACTAGTGTCCTCCGTCTTCCTCCCCCTCTTCCCTTTCCCCTTCTTCCTCCTCCTAGCCAATTGCTCCAAGATTGGGTCATCATCATCCTCATCTACTACTTCCTTGGAACACATGAAATGGCCTGCCTTCATTGCCCCCTGGATTGTTGGTACTTGCAACTTGTCAAAATTAATGTCTCAGCTCTCCAGGTGATTTCAGATAGCTTTGCAAGCACTTGGCAGAAGACCCTTCCAAAAATGGCAGTTGCAATTGTCAACATTTATCTTGTTGTGCTTGACAAGGTACATATGATGCAACAGGCCAAAACTCTCAGTAGTAAGTGTTGAGGTCATCTTCATCATCAAGATCCCCATCTACTGATTTGAAAATCAGCTTGACTAGCTGGTTGATTGTAAATTTCTTGCCTAGCTGGGACTTTGAGTATGACCCAAGGATCCTGGTCTTCAAGATCTCAAAGTCATTGTCAAAACCCTCTAGGCTTTTCCAAAACTGTTTTGTCTTTGTGTCTGTATACCTCACCACTATACATGCCTTCTCCTTCCCATCTAACCCACAAGCCTTCACATGCTCCTCAAACTCCTTGAAAAAATCCTTTAACTCCTCTGGATACTTTGGATCAAAATTGGGGGCACAAGAGCTGCCAGGTGCCAGCATCCCTACAAACCCCTTTGGTATTGCTGCATTTGACATTGTGCTGGTAGGTGTCTGTCTATCTAGTATAGCATACTGATTGAGTAAGTCCTTTTGTAGATGTCCTTGTAATGTCTCTTCAATCTCTGTGGCTGTGCTTTGACTAATAACTTTATTTTCTTTTGTCTTTTGTCCTTTTGCTGGCCTTGGGATCTTTGAATGCTGCAAGAGGTCCCTTTGATAGGTACATGCTCATGTTGTAAGCTCACTCATTGTGATGGTGACTAAGGTTTAGGGACAAGGGTTTTTAGCTGTTAAATGACAGCCTATTCCTCTTACAGTGGGCTCCAATGTGTGGCATTATGAGTTCAGGTGGGTGAAGGGGATAAGGACTGGATAATGGATAAGATAATTGATAAGAGAATGATAATATGGCTGAGAGGATAGCTTTCAAGAAAAGGACTTCACTCATCAAATGTGGGTGAGATTTGATAAGAAACTACACTACTACAGACAATTTATATATGTGAGACAAGGCTGGTGTCAAAGCACTGAGGCAAAAGAGATTTAGCATAAGTCTAGCTATGTCAAGGCACATTGTGTCAAGGCACATGTCACACTGTTGTGTCTACAAGGTCAAGGATATATCTATTTTTATCTGTACTATAGTTGTTTCCCAGGTTAGGGGTTCACTCTGGAATAGCACAGCGTTCAAGGCAAGATGTCCATACAGACTTGGTCTTGTCCTACTAGGTGTAACTTGGAGACAACAGAGCACTATAGTCCAGCCGGTTTTAAGGGCAAAGAGATATAGGAGGCAAGAACTGTATAGCACTAAGATAAGGATACAAGGTACAGTATGGTATCCTTATATACTACTAGGTGTGGCTATGCTCCTACTATATATTATCAGGAAGTCTTATCAGAAGGACAGTTATGTTTAGCTCAGTTGACTTATGTCATATGTCACTCTGAAACCATCAGTAGTGCACATCAGAAGGACTATAAATACCTTATGACTCAATTTCTTATCTCTGACTCATAATTACTTGGGTCCATCTATCTAAAGTAGGAGCATAGCCACACTTAGTTGTATATAAGGATACAGTACATTACCATGTATCTTCATCTTAGTAGTTATAAGGTTCTTGTTAGGGGAAGTAAGAGCACCGGAACCAAGTTGATATTTGGGTGGCGAATACAATCGACACCCACACTACTTATATACATAGAGGCTTGCGCACAGACCGGGTAGCCAAACACTACGTAGCTACTAGAACATAACGTACACAAACAATATACAAACAACGTCAGTCGCACGTGGGTTAGACTCGGGGATGGGGGTGGCCGAAGGCCGAGGCCAGGCTTAGGCATCAGGCATCGGCTAGAGAGGCCGAGCACGGATACCCAACCACAGACCCCTAGACGTACCTTGCGTAAGGGGGTATAGTCCCCTTACAGTTCTTGCCTCCTATAACTCTTTGCCCTTAAACCAGCTGGACTATAGTGCTCCATCATCTCCAAGTTACGCCAAGTAGGACAGGACCAAGTCTGTATAGACATCCTGTGTTGAACACCATGCTACTCAAGAGTAAACCCTAATCTGGGTAACAAAACACTAAGATACTCTGCTGCTTATCCTCTTGCTTGCCCTCTACTCTGCTCTGCTCTGCCGACATACTGAATGTTATCAGAAGTTCCCTTAAACTCCCCTTATCAGAAGCCTCACCAGAAGGAACTCTTATCAGAAGCACCCAAGTAATATAAATAGATAAAAGACCTGTCATCCTGAAACCATCAGAAGAACTACCAGAACAATCTATACTTAGATAGATAAGGATATGACTCACTTACCTGGGTCCAGACATATATAGTAGGAGCACAGCCACACATAGTAGTATATAAGGATACTGTACCATACCCTTGTATCCTTATCTTAGTGTTATACAGTTCTTGCCTCCTATATCTCTTTGCCCTTAAACCGGCTGGACTATAGTGCTCCAGTCGTCTCCAAGTCACAGCCTAGTAGGACAAGACCAAGTCTGTATAGACATCTTGCCACGAACGCCGTGCTACTCAGGAGCGAATCCCTAACCCTGGGTAACACTGAATGCATCAAGGTACTCTGGTCATTCAAGATGATGTATGAAAGAAAACTGTCCCTCTGTGTAGCCATTGCTACATCCCTCAACCTCTCTCCTGCCAGAAGACCTGGCTTACCTACTCATTTTTGTTTTCACATCCACCACTACCCTCATCACCTACCAAATAATAATCCTACAACTCAAATGCATCATGTGCCCTTGCCACTGTTGTGTCATCAGATCGTGGAACCTGTATCCAGGAATTTCCATAATTGCCACCCAATTTTTCATTCTTCTAGCGATAATTGATCGCTAGACAACTGCCACCACACCTCCAAAGAAGTTCCCAGCCCAAGAAACTCCATCACCCCCTCCTCCTAAATTGAGAGGCAGAGTCTCAGGACCAGGAATCCAGAACCCTGATCCCAGAAGAAACCCTACACTGCAACCTACTCAAACTCTATCACCAGTCTATCCTCCATCCCCATTCAATTCATCCACTCCACATACATTGACATCTACCCAAATCGCCACAAGAACCCCAACATTACCTAGTGTTTCCACTGCATTAGCCAAAAAACAAAGACAATGTGAAGAACAAGAAAAATGTGATATTATTGCAAACCAACTCACCACCCAAGAACTTGATAGACTCCAATTAGCTGTACAACAGCCAAGAGAACTCACAAATTCAGAAGAAAACCTTCTCCTAAGACACAAAGCCTTCATTGAACTCAACCTCAGAAAAACCCCAGTAGACAACAACTCAGATGTCTACATCTCAGACAATAATAAATCAGAAACCAACAAACAACCCTTAACTCTACCAAGCACCCCCCACACTGCCTCCACCACCACCACTGTCTGGACAATTACAAATGGCTGCCATACAAACCCTAAAGGAGTTAGGACTCCTCAAACCCATAGCCTTCAATGGAACCAGAAGACTGTTTGAAGATTGGATCTTCCAATGTGAAGTTTACATGCTTGCCAATACAACCACTTACAACACCAACCTTGCCAGAACCCTGTTTGTCCTATCAACAATGCAATCAGGAGATGCCCAAGCATGGGCCAGACAATACCTCCATGAGAGGAATGCCCAAACCCAAGCTGGGCAACCCATAGCCATGGAAACTTGGGATAATTTCACTGCCTGACTCAGAACCAACTTTACACTGGCAGATGAACATGCGTATGCACACACCAAACTCCAAACCCTGCACCAAGCAGGTAAACTGATGACTGAATTCAACACTCAATTCAAAGAACTTGTCTGCCAGTCTGGACTTACTGAAGATCACGCCCTCATTGATCTTTATCAAAAAGCAATCAATTGACAAATCACAATGAAGATTGACAAATTGGAAAACCCACCAACAACTATCACTGCTTGGTATACCTGAGCAAACAAACTCGATGACAACTTCTGTCATATCAATGCCCTGGATGGCACCCCCAGGAACATGTTTCCTCAAAGAAATCAATACCAACTGAATTGAGGACCAAGCCATCCAAACAACAACATGCTGTATGCACAATTTTACCAAAGGAGCAATACTCCACATTTTATGCCACAAGACCCACATGCCATGGAAATAGACCATGCCATAGTAGAAGAAGGATACAAAGATCCTTACCCCAAAATCCCACAACTGGAATACACCGAAGAAGACTCCACACAAGAACCATTGGAGATAGACACAGTTGTCACAGAACAACAAATGAAGGCTTATCAGAAGCAAGAATGCTTTGAATGTGGAGCAAACAATCATTGGGTTAGTAAATGCCCACACCTACCACCTGCTAGACACTTCCCAGGAATGCATACCAATCCACCATGCCTAGCCAGAAACCCAAACCATCCTCCTTTCCAAGGAAATAAGCCAAACCCCGGTAATATGCTGAAATTTCAAATATACCCAAAAAATCGAATTTATTCGAATTATACCCTCGGAATTGAGGCAGAACCTTTTGATAACCCTTAGCTATAGGGAATAAGAGGGCCAGAATGAGTCCCAAGTTGCTGGCCAGGCAAGGAAATACCTAGGACATGACCCAAGGCCCTAATATGTCAATCCATTGGCAGAAGGATAATTAATGATTAACAGTACATCATGGGTATACAAACATTCCTAGCTACATTTGTCCAAAGCCACAAACCAAGGGAAAATAGAGTGAAACTCAATGGTTTACGATCTGAGGGGTCATCTGAAGAAGGGACAAGGCTGCCTGAATTATTCACTAAATTTTAGATCTCTGGAGGAGATTCAGGGAACTCCAGGAGACTACAAAGAAAGGAGCCAACCCAATTATGGTGCTAAAACATCGGATAACTTAGTTGGAACACAGGCTCTAATTGTGAAACATAGGGAGAACTACCAATGGGGCAAGTAGGAGGACACATCAGCCATATGATATCACTTAGAATGGAAAAGCTAAAAAGGAAAAGGACATGTAAGCTATTCCTAAATATGTATGAAGCACTGCATGTAATAGTAGTATAAAATAAGGCTGTCAAGGGGGGGGCAGGGCAAGCATTCTGCCAGGATTCTTTCCCCCATCAATTACAGTGTTTAACGTCTCATTTGACTGTCCGAACATGCCTGTTTGTCTGTGGAGTGACTGCTTCCTAGCTAAGATGTTCACAAATGCCTGAGATTGATTGCTAGCTTGAGAACCACTTGTCTTGGGGATGTCTAGGATCCTAAGTAGTAGTCATACCTTCTTAGCTAGCCTGCCAGCTTGAGAACCATTTGTCCAGGGGGTGCTTAGGATTCTAAGTGGTAGACTTAACCAGTGATTGAGGACCATTGTCTTAATACATTAGGCTCCTAATTGCAACTTGTTCGAACTTTTGGGTTAGCTACAAGTAAAGTTATTCATGCACTATCCTTGTTGACTTGAGAGCCATCTGTGAAACAAGTTAGGTCTCTAAGTTAACGAACTCTCTATCCTTGAACTATTAACAAGTAAAGTTACTTGTTCACTAGTTCACAACTTGTTGAGTACTATTATTGTCAAGTGACAATATAACAGAACTCAACTTTCACACCATCACTCTCTGAGTTTGATAACTTCCCAAGCCCCACAAACTTAGCATTCACGAAGGGTATACACTCCGTCTTACTAGCTTGAGTGTATTGAGTGCACCTGTATCCATACCTGAGGACAAAAAACCAAATACCTTTTCACTGGCTTTAAACCCCAACAACACAAGTACTCCCTTGCCATTGCAGAAGTTGTGTCTCAGATGCACCAAATGGTTGATGAACTTGACCCCAAGTTACAACAAGAACTCCACTCTGTGCTAGCCAAGGATCTGGAGATGCATCCATTCCAGGATTTTTAAGAAGGAACACTGTTGATTGATGTGCCCCTGCATGTTCCAGAACTCAGAAGGACATTTCTTACTCTCACTCCCAGAAGGACATTTTCTCGATAAACTCTGTACAATTACAACTTTCCCTGAATAGACAATCCCTTTTCCTACCCATTGAGATTTGGAGTGAATGGACATCAAAACCTGTGGTCATCACTGCCCGGATAGACTCAGGAGCCCAAGGGAACTTCATCTCCCATAAAATTGTTGAACGACATGGTTATCAAACCAAACAGCTGGACCAACCAATTCTCTCAGTAACATTGATGGAATTGACAACCAACATGGCAAGATCCATGAATATATCAAAATCAGAACCATCATCGATGGAAGAGATTACATGCTAGAAGCATACATCACAAACACTGGTGAGAAATATCTCATCATCAGATTTCCCTGGTTGGAACAATACAACCCTGACATTAACTGGAAAACCAAGATGTTCTCTTGGAAACCCCAAATCAATCACCAAGACTTTTCAAAACTCCTCAGAACCCTATGACAACCTGTCAAACTCAACTCCATCACCATGGACATAATGGCTGGAAAAACCTCCCAACCCAAAGATAACCCAGAAGAATACATCAACCTTCAAATGTTGACCTCAACACCTTCTCTTTAGAAAGAGAAATGAACCTAATGCTTCTAACCCCATTAGAAGTAAACGCCAAAGCAACACATGCCACAATGCTCCACAATGAGCAACATAACCCAACAAAATTGGCAAATCAAAAAGGAAAACAACTGGAATTGAACAAGGAACCACCCAAGATCCCTCAGAGATTTGCCCAATGGGCTAAAATATTCAACAAGAAAGCCTCCAAATGATGCCTACCATCAAGGACATTTGATCACAAAATCAAACTAAAACCACCATTTGAAGTGAAATCAATGAAACCTTATCAAGTGGCACTTGCTGAAGAAAAAGCACTAAAAGAATTTATAGATAAAACCTCTGAAAAGGGTACATCCACCCCTCAAAATCCCCTATGGCATCACCTTTCTTCTTTGTTGCCAAGAAAGGAGGAGACCTCTGACCATGCCAAGATTGTCATTATCTTAACAACCATACTGTCAAAAACACATACCTGATTCCCATGATCTCCTCTATCATGGATAAACTCAAAGGAGCTAAGTACTTCACTAAGCTTGATGTCCACCTAGGATACAATAATGTCAGAATCAAAGATGGCAACCAATGGAAAGTAGCATTCAAGACTCCTATGGGTCTTTTTGAACCAACTGTAATATTTTTCAGACTCTGCAACAGTCCCACAATGTTCCAACATATGATGGACATGTTATTCTCCGAGATAATGGAGAAAGGAGGAATCATCATCTATATGGATGATATCCTAATTTACAGTAAAACCAAAGAGGAAACCAACCAACTTACAGAAAAAGTACTGCAAATCCTGCAGGAAAACAACCTATACCTCAAAACAGAAAAATGCAAGTTCAACAAAAAACAACTCAAATATCTCAGCATGATCATTACACCAGACAAAATCAAAATGGATCCTGGAAAACTCAAAGGGATAGAAGACTGGGCAATGCCAAGAACCATCCAACATATTCAGAAATTCATCTGCAATTACTCATGCCACACCAAACCCCTTAACCAAGCTCCTATCCAAATTGACAAAATTTGAATGGAAAGAAGAACAACAGAAAGCATTCAAAATGCTCAAGAATGAATTCTTAAAAGAACCAGTACTGTTAGGGCGACCTGGGAGGGCCTCAACAGCCTAGAGGGAGCTGAGGGGACACTGCAGGGGTATCCTAAGTCTTATTAATCTGTGAGTTAAGTACAGGGCACATACCTGCAGGGGTATCCTAAGAGAATAGGATAGAGAAACCCCTGCAGGTGAAACTATGTATATATATGACTTATATAATCAATATAAATTGAACCAAACCTGGCTGTGGTGTCTGGGTGGTACACAAAGGGCAATCATGGTTGAAACCAAGGTGAGGAGTGAGGGTGGCTGTCTAGGATCTACAGGAATAAAGGAGGGCAGAAGGAGGTTGAGGAAAGTGTGGAGAGTAAAGGAAAAGGTTCATCTGGTCAATGAGAGGACATCCAGGGTATTTGAATTGTGCATGGGGCTTAGGCATTTAAAAGGGGGAATGTACAGTGTGTTGGGAGTGTTGCTAGGGTGTTTGGGGTGTCCCCTTACAAGTACTCCTTATGCCCAACTCCACAAAATAGAAGCCAATGCTTCCAAATTTGCATCAGGAGCTGTCCTATATCAACATGACATCAATGGAATACAGAAACCCATATCATTCTATTCGAAAACATTTGGACCAGCAGAATGCAATTATGACATCTATGACAGGGAACTACTTGCTATTATCCGAGCCCTTGAAGAATGGTGCCACTATCTCCTTGGCAGCCCTCACACTGTCTGCATCAGAATGGACCACCAGAATCTCACATACTGGCATAAACCCCAGAAAATCAACTGCTGACAAGCACGATGGGTCCAGACCCTTGCTGATTACAACTTCAAGTTAGAACACATTCCAGGATCAAAAATCCCAGCACCAGATGCCCTATCAAGACATCTAGACTATATCCCCAATGAGGATAAAGACAACGAAGAAATTACCATGCTTCCAAACAACCTCTTCAGTGCTGTAGCTGACATAGAAGATCAAAACATGATCACAATACTCCCAGAACACCTCTTTATTGCCACTGTCAATATGGAACTTCAAGAAAAGATCACAGAATCACCCAAATATGATGCTAGAACCACCAAAGCATTCAAACTCCTTAAGGAATCACATCCTAATGCCACCAATAAAGACTTCGGAACCGTCTCAACCCCAAATGGTCCACTCCTCACGTTCCAAGAATGTGTCATCATTCCAGAAGACCTCCAGCTCAGACACAATGTCATTGCAAGATACCACAACCACCCTACATGTGGCCACCCTGGAGAACAGGAAACATACTGCCTTGCCAAGAAAGAAGTATATTGGCCAGGAATGTTGACATTTATAAAGAACTATATCAAAGGCTGTCCAGAATGCCAGCAACACAAAATCATCCAATGACTGGACTATGCTCCGATCCAACCAATTCAACCAGCATCTTTGCTACACCCATTTAGTCAGATCTCTTGGGATCTGATCACCAGTCTCCCACCATCCATGGGAAACAATGCCATATTGTCCATGATGGACCACAGCCTTACGAAGGGGGTAATTTTCATCCCTACATCAGAAAACACCACAGCCAATGATATTGGAGGACTTCTCATTGAAAAAGTATTCACAAGATATGGTCTTCCTGACAAAATCATATTAGACAGAGATCCTAGATTTGCTGTCTCCATAGCAATCCTCACCTTCTGGCAACAACAGCCAACAGGGTGATTACCAACTACTACAACAGTCGAGAATATACTCAAATCTAGCAACCTTTCTCGGCATACCACCTACACACACCTAATCAAACAATCAGAGATACTCAGTGCTCAACATATATATCCACCAGAGCAATACTCAGCCTAGGTCTCTATCCCATAGACTTGCCACCAGAAACCCCACAACACCCGGTCCACCAATTGAGTCAACTCCCCTCCCTACTCTCCCCAAATTCCTCCAACCCCTCCACGACACACACAAGAAGATATCAATGTCTCCTTTTCAATTTCAAACTCCATCATGGGATACCAACCCACCAGCAATCCCCACCATCATGGAAACATCAAACTTCCCATCAGTAGATGATCGCATAAGACTTCTAGACAACACCTGAAAAGAAGCACATGCTGCCCACCAAATAGCTGCCAACATTATGAAACAAAGAAGCAGAAGAACTGCCAAACCCCTTGAAACACTGTCAAAAAGTATGCCTAGAAGCCAAGAACCTCAAACTTCCATTTCAATCACAAAAAATATCCCCAAAATGACTAGGACCATTCATCATCAAAGAAGTCCTGTTACCAATGACATACAAACTCCAACTCCCAATCAAATGGAAGATACACCTAGTGTTCCACTGAAACCTTCTTACCCTATTCAACAAAACAGAAGCATATGGATCTTATCCAACACCACCACCACCTGACATTGTCAATGAAGAAGAAGAATATGAAATTGAAACTATTCTCAATCACTGCCGATACCATGGAAAACTCCAATATTACATCAAATGGGAAGGATACTCCCACATGGAGAATGAATGGATCACCAAAGAAGCACTTCAAACCAATGCCAAAGAATACCTAACTGAGTATAAAGCAACCCATGGAATTCTCCAGAAAGAACAGGAACCCACCAGAACCTACCAAAGACAACTTTGCTCCCACAACAAACCTACTAAAACATGCCCATGAACCTTGACCTTGCTTGCCCCCAAACTACTCCCCCCTTTTCTACAATACCTTCCCCAACTTCCTCATCATCCTCCATCATCATTATCAATGATGCCAATGTCAAACATACAACACTTCAAACAACTCCCATTCTAGCCCCATCTCCCAACACCCTCTCTCACACCTTTGCCAGCCACTTATGCCTCCCTCAGAGATGAGACCCCTGACCCCAATGCTACCCCAGAACCAACAGTCACCCCAGCTGCTTCCCTTAGATTCCACACAGCTGGAGTACAACCACATGGACCAGATCACCTTACTGACAGAGATCTGTGCAAGGCTGCCACCAGTTGAACCATTACAAGTAAATTGGAACATGCTCCAATTTCAGAATATGACCAACAACTCTGGGTTGATTATACCCACCACATACAACAGACTAAGGCTCTTGCTGCTGTGTACAATACACAATGGGCCTGGGCAGAATCACTCAAGCAACTTCCCCACACACGATCAGGCCTCATGTCTGAGGTGTCAAAGAACATACCCAAACAAGATGAGATACATTCCTCAAAGCCCCCCACCACAGCTGTAAGGGGAACTCCAGGTCATCACTCACAACTGCAGACTTGGAATTCCAATTTCCAGCCTTCCTGCACTTGGAAATCTGATCCCCAGCCCTCCTGCACTTGGAAATCCGATTTCCAGCCCTCCTGCACTTGGAAATCCGATTTCCAGCCTTCCTACACTCGGAAATCCGATTTCCAGCCCTCCTGCACTTGGAAATCCGATTTCCAGCCTTCCTACACTCGGAAATCCGATTTCCAGCCTCCCAACACTCGGAAATCCGTCCCCTGACACCCCAGTACTTGGAATTCCCTCCTACACCCCTCCAATGCAGACACAAACCCTCACTGGCGTGCATGACCCTATCCTGAGCCCATTTCCAACTATACTTACTTTAGGCATCCCTGACACCTCATGGCCATTTATGTAGAGTAGATTACTCAACTTGGACCTTACAGCAGGTAGTATAAGTAGTGTAGGTGAGCTTGGAGAAACCTTACTCAATTCTCTAAGGTTTCTCCTTGCTCAGGTATGTACTTGGTAGAAGTCCGGAAATGACACTAAGGTTTCTCCCTGCTCAGCCGATGCAACATGGCAACCAGGTTGCCCTTACAACAGCTATCTCCCCCACTACCACAACCACCCCTGCTCCCACCATCACCAACACTCCCAATAAGGGGAAGAAGCCTGCCAGTATCAGAAACCCTTTCAGACATCTCACCCCCACCAGAAACACCACCAACACCATCACCAATAACCATGTCCCAATTCGGAACTCCCCTAATTCCGTTCACACATGAACTGACCCCCAAACCACCGACAGATCTGTCTGCATCCAATGCAGACATACTAGACACTGGGCCATGGATTGCCCACAATTTGCCTGTCTTGGATGCAAGCAATATGCCCCAGGGCTCTACTCATACGATTGCATCAAATACTGATGCCCCCACTGTGCAGTCTTCCAACCCCACCATAAACAGACTGAATGTCCAAATTGAAAGACTCAACACACCCCCTACTCCAGAAATCCAGCAACCTGTCCCTTGATCACTCCCACTCCCACAACTCACAATCAATACATCAACCTCACCAATGAGAAATACTACGAGGAATGCTATGATGACATTGCCAAGTCAAATATTACAGGAGAACCATGTGATTCTTTCTGAAGAAGACCAAATAGAAGAAAGAATTGAGAGTCCTCATTTCAGAAGACTACTATACAACATCTTTTACCCAGAATGACCTCCATCCCCAGAAACCACTGTCTTACTCAACTTGCACAGGACCCCTACTCCCACATTCTCTCCAGTCATTCCCCCTCTCCCCGACTCTACTGAAGACCCTCAAATTGAATACTACAAACTGACTTACCTAGCCAAATATCCAGAGGAAGGAAACTAACAAGTTGTGATGGAAAACAACTCTAGAAAAAGACCTAATGTTATCAGAAAGTCTTATCAGAAGGACAGTTATGTTTAGCTCAGTTGTCTTATGTCATCTGTCACTCTGAAACCATCAGTAGTGCACATCAGAAGGACTATAAATACCTTATGACTTGATTTCTTATCTCTGACTCATAATTACTCAGGTCTATCTATCTATAGTAGGAGCATAGCCACACTTAGTTGTATATAAGGATACAGTACATTACTATGTACAGTGGTGTCCAAAAGTATTGCACTGTCACATGACCAACAGATCAACTCTCTCTTGTTCTTTGAGATCACTGTTGTTTCATCCATAAATTATATTGACAGAGAGCTAAGCATGTAGGGAATCGATATATAGTAGTAGAGAGACATAATATACAGAATTTAAATCAAAAAATGAGGAGGAGTGTGAAAAGGATGGTGCAATACTTTTGGACATCACCTATTAAGAGATAAGATTAGAGCATTGTGGGATGAAAACAAAACTATTCACCTTGAAACAAGTTAGTACTTGGTGTTTCCACCCCAGGCCTTAATGTTAAACTGAGTAGAGTCAATAGTATCAGTGACACACTGATCACTAGTCACTAGCTTGAGTTGATCAACAATCACTGATGTATTCACACATTGTTAATAATAGTGTGAAACTCGGTGTCCACTAATTGACATCCCCAAGGGATGGGTGTACATAACAACTAATTACTTATATATCATAATTTGTTACTAACTAATAAGTGATCTGTCACTTTATTTAACACAGCCCCCTGACAGAACACTTCTTTAATTTGTGTAGTGGATCACCAATGCACAACCCCCTGATCCACTCCACAACTTCACTTATCCAACTTCCTATTCCATCATTTCCTTAAACCTATAAGATCACAGAACTTCTCCACCTTGACTCAGGCAAGAGGTTTTGTAAGCAGATCAGCTGGCATGTCATCAGTAGACAGGTGCTCAAGCTGTAGCTTTTTCATTGCCACCTTCTCCCTCAACCAATAATAACCTATGTCCAAGTGTTTCATCCTCCCATGGTGATCAGGGTTTTTGGCAACAGACATTGCAGACTGGCTATCAGTGTATAGTACCGATGGGGCACATGGAGTATATCCAAGCTCTCCTAGCAATTTTTGCATCCACAGGATTTCTTTTCCAGCTTCATTTCCAGCCACATACTCTGCTTCAGTAGTTGACTTGGTGACTACAGGTTGAAGCTTGCTTCTCCAACACACAACCCCCTGACCCAGCTTCACCAAATATCCTGTTGTGGATTTGTGAGAGTCCTTGTCTCCTCCATGATCAGCATCACAATATGTCACAAACATCCTATCACCAATACTGGAGTCAGATCCATATGTGAGCTTATAGTCCAATGTACCCCTTAAGTATCAGAACAAGTGTTTAACAGCTGACCAATGAGCCATTCCAGGGTTAGCATTGAAGCATGCTAGTACCCCTACAGCATAAGCAATGTCTGGACGTGTTGTAGTGGCCAAATACATGAGAGAGCCAACAGCATTCATGTAAGGGATATTAACCATCTTTTGCTTTTCCTCTGGAGTTTTTGGACAGTCATCTAGTGTAAGGACCTTATTAGGTATCATGGGTGTTGTTTGTGGTTTGCGCTCTGTCATTCCAAACTCTTCCAACTTCTTTAGAGTATATTGATGTTGGGACAGTGTCAATATGTGCTATTGCCTATCTTGTTTGATTTCAACACCCAATAAGAATGATGTTTCACCTAGGTCCCTCAATTTGAAATGTGAAGATAATTCCTTCACAAACTGGTCCATTTTCTCAACAGATTTTGATGCAATTGTGATGTCATCCACAAACACAGGGACAATTACCCATACATCATCCCAGGCATAGAGGTAAACTGATGGATCACTGTGCAACCTATGGAAATTCATCCCTTCCATTACAGTTGCAAGTTTTTCACTCCACAGACGAGGTGACTGCTTTAACCCATATAGGGACTTGTTCAGTTTACAAACATACTCTGAACCCCCTTGCTCAAACCCTTCTGGCTGCTTCATATATACTTCAGCATCAATATCACTATTGATAAAAGCATGAGATATGTCCACAGTATGCAGATTTAGGTCTTCAATAGCAGCCAGAGCAAGTATAGTTCAGATGGTACTCTGATGCATAGTTGATGCAAAGGTTTCAAAATAATCTTGTCCTGGTCGCTGACTAAATCCCTTTGCTACAATACAGGCTTTGTAATGCTCTATAGAGCCATCTGCATTGTGTTTAACCTTGAACACCCATTTAGACCCAATTGCTTTCTCCCCTGGAGGCAGTGGTACAAGTGACCAAGTTCCATTTGTGAGGTGGGCATTAATCTCCTCTAGTGCTGCCTCATGCCATTTATCACCCTCACCATTTGGTTGCTCTAATGCCTCAGAGTATGACTGTGGTTCCATCTCTTGGCTAAACTGAGCATTCTGTTGCTCATCCTCTGATTCTGAGTCAGTGACCAGTGGTTTAGGCTCTCTATGCTTCCAATATCCTAATGGGCATGAGACATTCCGTTTGGGCTTTCGAATAGCAATTGGTCTAGAGTCAATTTCAGGTTCACTTGGTAGGCCTTCTCTGATATCATCATCCAGTTCATCATTTGCTTCAACTTGTCCAGTTGGTGGTATTTGTACACATGGAGTCAATGGGTCAGTGAGTGGTACCAGGATTGGTTCAGGGGCTGGTAGAACAGGTTCTTTATCATTTATATCATTATGTTGCAATTGGTGATGGAGAGGACCATTTAAACCAACATGCTCATCAAACTCTGCACATTCACTGATAACTATTTTCTTTGTAACAGGATTGTAAAATTTCCACCCCTTATGTCCTTCAGGATACCCAATGAATACACACTTTTCCATATGACTTCCAAGTGGTGACCTTTTATCCTTTTGGATATGGACATATGTGATACACCCCCAAACTCTAAGATGACTAACATCAGGTTTCTTGCCATACCATGCCTCATATGGTGTCATACTTGGCAGTACAGATGTGGGACAGCGATTCCAAACATGAACAAGTGCAGCAAGACATTCACCCCAGTACCCCTTTGACAGATTAGCTTCTGAGATCATAGCTGTGATCCTTTTATTAAGTGTTCTGTTTGCTCATTCAGCAACACCATTTTGTTGTGGCCTATTTCGCACAGTATATTGTCTAGCAATGCCACAATCATCAAGGAACTTGATAAAGTTTGATCTCATATATTCACCCCCTTTGTCACATCGGAAGGTTTTCAGAGTGTGTCCAGTTTGATTTTCTGCAAACACCTTAAACCGCTTGAATGCATCAAATACATCACTCTTTCTCTTTAAGGGTATGACAACCCAAAATCAAGAGAAGTCATCAATAAATGTAACCCAATAATTGAAACCACCCAATGATGTTACTGATACTTGGTGAAGATCAGAGTGAACAAGTTCCAATGACTGTGATGCTCTATGTTCTGAAGGGGGGAATGGGGTTTGCATGCATTTTTCCTGCTAGACATGGCTCACAGATTGGATCAGGCTTCTCAGATGAGCTTACTGTCATTCCACTAACTATGTCACTTTTGATCATCCATTTGATGTCCTCATAGTTGTGATGCCCAAGCCATTTATGCCACAGAGATAGATTCAGAGGGAGAGTTGATGCAATATGAACATTTTCTATATTTTCTACAGTAAAACCATCAAGATAACCAGTAGTACAGTACCTTTAACTGAACCAGTAAATAGTAATTGGTCTTTTTGGAAAAACTGTAGTTTATCAAGAGAAATGTGAACATCAATTCCTTTATGAAGAGTTAGGTATAGAACAGCAAGAAGATTACTCTGTAATGCCAGAACATGTAGTACTCTGGTAAATTCAACATCTCTTTCTAATTGTCCATTAATAACTGGTCTGAAGATAACATGTCCAATACCCTCTGAATATACAATATTGTTGTCCGCAAGTCAAACAGGAACTCTAAATGGAGTGTAATCTTGTAACCAGCTTTTATGAGGGGTCATATGAGAAGAGGCCCCTGTGTTCATAATCCAATGGAAACTATTAGATGATGTAAAGCATGCCTCAAAACCAGAAAGAGTACTTGCCACATGAGCCAACTCTGGCATCTTCTCCCCACTTTCCTCAACTCTGTGTGCCTCTGCTGTATTTGTCCCAACTTTGTCTTTGCGATCATGACACACTCTCGCAATATGCCCCACTTTGCCACAGACATAGCAAGTGACTACAACCCCTGGTGTCTTTGGTTTCCACTTTTTCTTTCCTCCAAAGCCTCCCACCATTGCCCGATTGGCTATCTCTGTTCGCTTTTGATGATTAAGGTCCTCATTTTGGTAGGCAGCAAGGACAGTTGACTTGGTCAATTTGTCCTGTAGTAGTAGTGCTGTTGACAGGTGCACATAGTCCTCTGGTAATGCTTGAATCAACACCATGCATTGTAGTTCCTCATCAAGATTGGTAATGGTGAACTTGGTAGGACGTAAATCCTGTATAGTTGCCATTGCCTTCTCTATTTGTGTCCCCAGATCAACTAATGATTCCTCATCATTCTTACAAATGGAGAAGAGATCATCATATGCATTGAATCAAGCACCAGGTTTCTTGTACTGATGCACCTCCTCAAGCTTCTTCCACATTTCAACTGGATCCCCCACTAAATCTCGAACATGCACCCTCTGGTCATGATCCAGTAACAGATATATATCACCAGCACCTTTTGCACCTTCAATTCCCAAGCATCTATATTCCCCTGATCCTTTTCAGGCTTTTTCTCCTTCCCACTGACCACATTCCACAATCCCTTTGACATCAACCATGCCTGCATTTCACCTGACCACTCTCCATAGTTGGAGTTGGTAAGAGGTGTAATTATAGCACTGACTGAGTCAGACATAGTGATATCCAATAAATCCCCAATAAAAGCGCAATAAACTCGCAATAAACTCGCAATATGGTGGCAATAAGCCAATAGTCACAGTAGCAGCAATATGCAGCAGTATCCCCAACAATCAATGATTAAAATGGTGTAGAGCTGGGGCCCATAACCTGTTGAACTGAGTAGAGTCAATAGTATCAGTGACACACTGATTACTAGTCACTAGCTCAAGTTGATCAACAATCACTGATGTATTCACACATTGTTAATAATAGTGTGATTTGATAAGCCCACTGATTCGGTCAAGTGTAAAGGTTCTTTGTATGTAACTCCCCTTCACATAATAGGATTTGGCTAGTCTAAGGTCCCATCCTGTCAAAATGGATACAAGGTGTGAAACTCAGTGTCCACTAATTGACATCCCCAAGGGATGGGTGTACATAACAACTAATTACTTATATATCATAATTTGTTACTAACTAATAAGTGATCTGTCACTTTATTTAACACTTAATTACTGCCTCAACACAATGAGGCATACTCTCAAAAAGGGTGTTATGAATAGTCTAGACCAAGAGGAACAAGAGCAACTATTTGACTTTACAAGATGGGTACAGGAGACCACAAATCAGTTGCAAGCACAGGAATATGAAGATGAAGAATGAGAGTATTACACCGCCATGCAGGACTTGGCAAGAGAAGCAGGAATGGAGATAACTCTGGAGGACATTCTGGAATACCCCGAGGACAAAGAAGATAGCCACAGATTGACCAATCCAACCTCCGATACAGATGGGAGCACTGAGAGAATGGAGAGTGAGAATGGAAGAGAGTCCATGGAGATAGAATTGAGAGAAGGAGATTATGAGTCAGAGGAAAGCGATGGAACATCACACAGCAGTGGAATGGAGAACAAGGATACTGACTCATTGTAATATAAATAACAGTAGGATGCCATCAGCTAGAATGCGCATCATGGTCAAGACTGCGGACGACAAGTAGAACAGCCCAACTACCTATAATGAGTATATAGTATCTCATAGGTATATAAGGCCTGTACAAGTAGAGATTAAAGCCTTAAGCTTTAATCTTGTTAACAGTGGTCATTAACCCTCTCTGCCTTAACTTGGTGTGTTCCCTCATTATCTCATTGAGCGCAATCCACTAAGCTCTGCAAGGCCAACCATCTTGGACACCTTGTAGAGTGATTGAAGGCTGTCTCCAGTTATCTCTGGATACAGAAGGAGCATGGATCATAACAAAGGGTGTCCAAATTTTCTTGAGATATATTATTCCATTCCTCCTGAAGAGCAGCCCACATCTCATCCCAGTTGCAAGGAAGAGGGTCACAGGCATGCACAAGACAATCCAATTGGTCCCATGCATGCTCTATAATGTTCATATCAGGGCTTTAGGGTGGCCAGTCCAAGCAGCAAATTTTTTTCTTCTTGAAAAATTCCTTGGCAACTTTACTCCTGTGTTTTGGATCATTACCCTGCTGGAAAATCAGTGCACTTTGACCTGTGGATCTCAGATTAAGATCCTTGAGAGTCCCTAGATAAGACTTTTCAAGGATCTTGACATAATCTGGACCACACATGATGCCGGATATCTGATGTAACCTCCCTACCCCCTGACTAGTGATGCACCCCCAAACCATAATATTCCCCCCCCCGTATTTGATGTTCTTCTTGGTAAATCAAGAGTCCAGGGCCTGTCTGGGCTTCATCCAAGCATATTGACAGCCATCTGACTTGAAAAGGAGGAATTTAGATTCATCAGAGAAAATTACCTCCTTCCAGTCATCAACTGTCCAATCAGAATGCTGGCATGCCCATGCAAGTTGCTTCCTCTGATTGATTGGAGAAATGTAAGGACGGGGCCTCCTGACTCAGCATATCAATCCTTTCTCCTTTAGGAAGCATGCTACTGTTTGGCATGACACACCCAGGAAGGTGGTTTTAGCTAATTCAGTTGCATTGGATACCTTCATTTGGGCAAGAAGCCAGGCCCCAACTTGCACTTGGTGCTCATCCAGCTTTCAAGGGTGACTGGATTTGGGCCTGACATAATATGGATCTTCAGTTTTGGAGAATCTGTCAAGTACACGGCCGACAGTAGAGTGATGGATACTGATCCTTGACCCAATCTGTCTATGGGTCATCCCAGAAGACCAGAGTTCAACAATGCAAGCAACTTTAGATGGGGAAGTATAGACCATGGTGTAATGAGGCTGAATGATGCAAAAAACTTGAGGTTTGTTCACTCTGGCTTTGCCTATATAGCTTCAAAGGTGATTGAACTTAGATGTCCAAAAGAAATGCACCATAGATGTGGCACTAAAACATGAATTTTATTCCTAGAATACATTATACAGCAAAGTTTCATTGCCATGATGATTCCTTGTGTCCTGGAGCACGAAACAGCATACTTTGTTTCACCTCAAGTGTTACATGATGTCATATCCATGCCAACTATAAGTCTAATCACTTAAACTTCGGCTTCTCGACTCCACGTGTGTTCCACACAACAACCCTCTGCCCTCCGACTCGGCCCCGACTCACTCCGACCGCAACCCACTGCCCTGATCACGCGACCACCTCCACACGTGCCGTGGTCACCTGAACCTCGCTGTCTCTATTTCCCCGTCTCCATTTCCCGTCCGTAGTCAAGATACGTTACCAGTCTCCATACCCGTACCGGTCTCCATTTCGTTTGTAATCCGTTTGTAACCATATGGGTCTCCGCTTCACTCCGCACGTAGTCAGTACGAGTCATAGTTTGTAAGGCCAGTAGTATATATACCGTAGGTACTTGGCTTGTACTCCTCAGTCTGATAATCGAATCGAGCAGCAGACCAGCTCCCTGTTCCATATCCTCTCCTCTCTCCTGCCTCGCTCCGCTTCGGCTCCGACTTCCTGAAATACGGACTAGGACAGTAGGAGGGCACAGCACACAAGCTGAGGCCGCAAGTCCAACCCCCCGCCCGACGTACTCCGCCTCGGTCCCGAAGTCTACGTACCGACTTCGCCCTGTCCCCCGGTTACCTTATACCAAGGATACCACCCCGACCCTCCGCTTCGGTCCCGACCCGCACCGGCTCTAACAGTATTATCAGACTCAAACTCCTCCTGTCCACCACACTCTGAATTTTTCTAACCATGGTCTCTCGAACAGTTACCCGTACTCGCACTCTGGTAACTCCAGCCGCTCGCCGTAGCAAACGCATCACTCGACAACCTCCTTCCGAGGAACTGCAACCTGACTCCCCGAGGGCTTCTCGCTCTCACCAACAATCGATCGCACCCTCGACCCCAGACCGTTTCTCTGAAGATATACAACCTTCAGTATTCCGGACTCCCGACGGCCCCGACGATGGCCCCGACCCCAATCCTGATCCCAGCGACCCTGGTGATCCCGACGACTACCCTGACAATGGGGATGGGCCCCCGGGCGACGACGAACCATCAGACAACGGCGACAACAACAACAACATCCCACCTGGCAACACCCGAGACGACCATGATAGACTCATACTCCGAGTTTTCCAACGCATAGCCGACCAAATGGACGGCCGTGGGAACTCTCAAGCCCCACAGCCTCCTCGATCTCCCCGTACCAAAGCTCGCGAACCTGACATCTTTACAGGTTCCGACCCCGCCAAACTCAAACCCTTCCTCTTCCAATGTCGGCTCTATTTCCGTACTAACCCGGCCCAGTTCGCTATCCCCGCCACCAAGGTCAACTTCGCGTTGACATACCTCACAGGCGTGGCACAGCAACACTTCGAAATCGGCCTCGACGAGGCCGACAACCACGGAATAATACACGACTGGATCGAGGACTGGGACCAGTTCACCCTGGAACTGCAGACCAATTTCGGTCCCGCGGATCCGACCGGAGAAGCTGCTGAGCAGCTCGACTCCCTCCGAATGCGCTACGACGAGAAGATCGCCGTCTACAACGTCGATTTCCTCCGTCTAGCTGGCCAACTCCGCTGGGGTGACGAAGTATTCTGTCACCGCTACTACAAAGGCCTCCCCGACCGCATCCAGGACATTCTGTCCAATCGGCCCGACGGCAAGCCCGACACCTTCATCGAAATGCGAGCAGCAGCGATGAAGATCGACGCTCGCTACTGGGAACGCCAACGCGAGAAGGCCCGCGCCAAATCCGTTTCAGACCCGACCGCCTCTAGGAAACCTGGAGGTAACCCATCCCCTTCCACCTCGACCAACCCGCAACCTGCCGCCAAGCCTGCCAATAATAACAGAGGCAGCACGCCCAACACCAGCCTCAAGGGCAATCCGCCCAACCCGTCCGCCGGTCAGAAATCGGCCCCGCCCAAATCCGACCTTACTAGTAAACTTGGTAAGGACGGTAAATTAACCCCCGAGGAACGTCAACGACGTTTCGACAATAACCTCTGCCTTGTCTGCGCAGATCCCAATCACAGGGCTGCCAACTGCGACAAGAAGAAATTCCCTGACGCCAAGGCTAAAGGCCGACAGGCTCAGATTCCCGAGACAGACGCGCCGGCTCTCCCGAGCTCGGAAAAATAGTCGGCGGTCCTCAGGCCTCTGCACAGACTGAGGATCGCATTGAACTCTGCTGTGCTCCAGAGAGTTTCCGTCTCAATGCGTCCGCTCTTTCCGACCCGAACTCTCTTCATATTACATTAACTTCTCCTTTAGTTACTTTGTTACCCTCTGTTTCCGCTCCTGTACTCTCCGCTTCGGACCCGCTTTCTACAACGGACAATGTAGTTAGTTCTGACTTTTCTTCTTCTTTTTCTCCTTTCAAAGCTCTTGTTGATAGTGGTTCTACTCACTGTTTTGTGGACTCTTCTTTCGTTCGTTCTCATAGTATTCCAACCTCGTCCATCCCGGCTATTGAACTTCGGTTATTTGATGGGACCTCAAACGCCTACATTACGGAACTTGCGCAACTGCCTGTATCCTTCCCCTCCGGTGAATCTATCATTTTGGACACTTATGTCACCCAGCTCGACTCTTCCTGTTCTGTGGTCTTAGGACACAACTGGCTCACCCGCTACAATCCGTTGATTGACTGGGCATTGGGCAGTATTACTTTCCGGCCATCCCTACTCGAGAATCCTGCTTCCGTCTCTACCTGCGTCGCACCCGCATCGGCTCCGCCTATGGCCGCCCCTGACTCTCCTGACCTAGGTTCACCACCCCTGTCCGGGACCTCGTCCCAATCTGTCCCCCTTGCGAAACCGCACATCTCCTTGATAAACGCTCCTGCCTTTATCCGCGCTGCCAAGCTCCCTGGCTCCCAACAATTCCGAATCAATCTTTCCGCCGCCTCCGCATCGGCCGCGTCCTCTTCTGTCTCCGAGGAACCGCCTGACCTCTCGTCTATCCCCGAGGAATACCACGAGTTCGCTGACGTTTTCAGTAAATCGCGTGCTGACACACTTGCTCCACACCGCCCTTACGACCTCCAGATTAACCTAGAGGATGGCGGTCAGCCTCCGGTCGGTACCATTTACTCCCTTTCACAATCGGAGCTTGGAGCTCTACGTGATTTTATTGACGAACATTTATCTATTGGTTTCATCCGCCCCTCCACTTCCCCTCATGGAGCCCCGGTCCTCTTCGTCAAGAAAAAGGACGGCTCCCTCCGCTTATGCGTTGATTTTAGAGGTCTCAACCGTATCACCAAGAAGGACCGCTATCCCCTTCCGCTCATCTCCGACCTTTTAGACTCCCCTCGCAAAGCTCGCGTATATACCAAGATCGACCTCCGCCACGCCTACCATCTTGTCCGCGTTGCTGACGGCGACGAATGGAAGACCGCCTTTCGGACCCGCTACGGCTCCTTCGAATGGATGGTTATGCCTTTCGGCCTCACCAATGCCCCCGCCACCTTCCAGCGGTTCATGAACGATATATTCAAGGACATGCTCGACGTCTGCGTTACTATCTACCTTGACGACATTCTGATATACTCCGACAACCATAGTATCCATCGTGACCAAGTCAAGGAGGTTCTCAAGCGGCTCCGCCAACACGGTCTATACGCCCGCCCTGACAAATGCCAGTTCCACTCTGACACAGTGGAATATCTCGGCTACATTCTCTCCCCCGACGGCCTCCGAATGGACCAATCTAAAGTCAAGACCATCCAGGAGTGGCCTGAGCCTAAGAAAGTCAAGGACATCCAGTCCTTCTTAGGCTTCGCCAATTTCTACCGTCGCTTCATTCATGGATACTCCGACATCGTCGTTCCGCTCACTCGCCTCACCCGCAAAGACGTGAAGTGGAATTTTACTGATGGTTGTCGCGAGGCCTTTAACTCCCTGAAGGAAGCATTTATCTCCGCCCCCGTCCTCACTCCTTGGGTCCCCGACGCTCAGATCATTGTCGAGACCGACGCCTCCGACTACGCCCTTGCGGCAATCCTCTCTATCGTCACCGACGATGGGGAGGTCCATCCCGTTGCATTCCATTCCCGCACCTTTAACACGGCCGAACTCAACTATGACACTCACGACAAGGAACTCCTGGCGATATTCGAAGCCTTTCGCATCTGGCGGCACTATCTCGAAGGTGCCCCCCTTGCTATTGATGTGGTCACTGACCACAAGAACCTCGAATACTTCTGCACCACCAAGATCCTGACTCGCCGCCAAGCTCGTTGGTCCGAGTTCCTATCCCAATTCCACCTCGTCATCCGTTTCCGACCCGGCCGCCTCGGCACCAAGCCTGACGCCCTAACTAGACGATGGGACGTCTACCCTAAAGGGGGGAATAGCGACTATGCATCAGTCAACCCGCACAACTTCCGGCCTGTGTTCACTCACGAACAGCTCGCGGCCTCCGTCCGTGCCACCACTCTTTACGCCCCTTCCCTTCGCGCAGCTGTAGTCATGGACCTCGATCAGCTACACCGCGATATTCTCGCCGCCCTACCAGCGGATCCGACCGCTTCCGCCCATCTTGCCAGCCCAGAAGGCCGTTGGTCAGTTAATGATAAAGGTTTCCTCCTCTTAGACGACAGAATCTACGTCCCTGACACCGACAATCTCCGACTTCGGGTCCTCCAGTACAAGCATGATCACGTCCTAGCCGGCCACTTCGGTCAGAATAAAACGCTGGAACTCATCCGGCGCGAATACACCTGGCCTAGCGTCCGCACCTTCGTCAAGGATTTCTGTAAGTCTTGCGTCACCTGTATGAGGTCTAAACCCCAGCGCCATCGCCCCTACGGTCTCCTTAAGCAACTCCCCATCCCCGAACGCCCTTGGAATTCAATCTCCATGGACTTCATCGAAAAACTTCCCGCCTCCTCCGGCTATGACGCCATCCTGGTAATCGTTGACAGACTCACCAAGCAATCCCTCTTCATCCCGACTTATGATACCGTCACCTCCTCCGACCTCGCCCGCCTATTCGTCCTCCACGTCTTCTCCAAGCACGGCGTACCCGAACATGTTACCTCCGACCGCGGCTCCGAATTCGTCTCCCACTTCTTCCGCTCATTGGGACAAGCCCTTGACATGAAGCTACATTTCACCTCGGGCTACCATCCAGAAGGCGACGGACAAACGGAACGCACCAACCAGACCCTCGAACAATACCTTCGGGTCTACTGTAACTACCAACAGGACAATTGGTCCGAATTACTACCACTAGCTGAGTTCGCTTACAACAACGCTCCTAGTGCCACCACCGGTATCTCCCCGTTCTTCGCTAATAAAGGATACCATCCGAACATCACAGTTCATCCTGAACGCGATCTCGCCTCCGCTCGGGCCCGCCATTTTGCTGTTGACCTCGACGACCTACACACCACCTTGAAGTCCGAAATAGCGCTAGCCCAGCAACGTTATCAGACCTCCGCCGACGCCCGCCGACTCCCCGCCCCGGACTTCAAGGTTGGGCAAAAGGTATTCGTGAAAGCCCAATTCTTCCGCACCACCCGTCCCTCCAAAAAACTCTCCGAAAAGTACCTTGGGCCTTATGAGATCATTGCACAAGCAGGTACTCACTCCCTTACACTCCGACTTCCCGACTCCATGCGTGGAGTACACCCAGTCTTCCATGTTTCCATGCTCGAACCAGCCACACCTAACACCATACCCGCCCGATCGGATCCGCCGCCCGCGCCGGTTTCCATTGACGGTGAACCAGAATACGAGATTGCCCGCATCGTCGACTCTAAGATCGATCGGCGCCGCGCGTGCAAGCTCCTCTATAAAGTCATCTGGTTAGGTTACGAAGACACTGAAGAAGAGTCCTCGTGGTTGCCAGCCACCGAGCTTGAACATGCTATAGATCTCGTAGAGGCTTTTCATTCCTCTTACCCTGCAAAGCCTGGTCCTCTTCACTCACTTTGAGTTACTGACCACACATCGCACCAAGAAACAACCATGTATTAAACAAACCAAAAAAACAACCCCGTACAACTACCTATCGGTGTCGTCTCCAGAGAGCCCGGGCGACCCATTCACTTCTTCCATCAAATCCTGCACCTCCTCCTCCGAAGCGGGCCCGACACCCCCCTCCGAACCCTCCGTCTCCGAAAAATTTCCACTCGACCAATTTCCGTCCACCTGAGCCTCCCAACGCCGTAGTTGCTCGTAGCGGCCAGCAAGCGACCCCATCTTGTCGACCTTTTCCCCCAACCGAGCGATGGACCGCTCAATTCGCACCTCCAGGATGTAGATTTTCTTGACGGTCTCCTGGTGCCTTTCTTCGATGAGCCGTTTCAACTCTACAAGGTCCATCAATTGGCATCCATCATAATACAGGATTCCTTACTCACCTTCGAATTGCTGGCCCGACAAACCTCCGGCTCCGCTCGGCTCCGTCTCTTCTTGACCCCCGCATCGTTTCTTCATTTTGCTACACCGTCGGCAACTCCTAGTGTTGCTGGGGCCTTTGTCAGCAATTATCATCGTAGAAAATCTTGTATTTACTTACCCGCCGGCAATCTCGCACCGGACCTCATCCCGCTGACATCTCCAGCACGGGTTATCGCCTCCGAATACGTGTTTGTTGCCCCGCCGCGGGGCCGCCCTCGCCTTTCCTTTTCCCTTTCCCTTTACCTCCGAACCTTCGGAGTCCTCCTCCTCTTCGTCCCTCGCCGCGTCATCGCCCGTGTAATTCGGGTCGGACTCTTCATGGTCGACTTCCATAGGCTGCTCCGGCAGGCGGCTAGATGAAGCCGTCGTAGTCATCGCAACGAGTCGGGCCCGGATCGCCCGACGTTCGTCCTCAGCAGCTTCCTCTTGCTGTCGCCTGATCTCTTCCGCCCGTCGCTCCCTTGCCCGCTCCTCCGCTTGCCGTTGACGCAGTTCAATCATCCGTCGTCGTTCCTCCTCTCGCCGTTCCTCCTCTTCCAACCTCTCGATCTCCAGCCGCATCCGCTCCTCCTGCTCCGCCTTTTCCCTCAGTAACTGCGCCTTGCGCTCCGCCGCGGTTGGTTGTCGAGACGATTGGCTGCTCATGGTGGTAGGAGGTCAAGTTGTGTATTTCCGGACCGAACCAGTTCGCCGGTTTTTATACTCGGGCGGATGTCTTCCGATGGACCCGGTCTGGACCGCCTAGGGCCTCGAGGCTCGGCCCTAAAGGGGGGGCACTGTCATATCCATGCCAACTATAAGTCTAATCACTTAAACTTCGGCTTCTCGACTCCACGTGTGTTCCACACAACAACCCTCTGCCCTCCGACTCGGCCCCGACTCACTCCGACCGCAACCCACTGCCCTGATCACGCGACCACCTCCACACGTGCCGTGGTCACCTGAACCTCGCTGTCTCTATTTCCCCGTCTCCATTTCCCGTCCGTAGTCAAGATACGTTACCAGTCTCCATACCCGTACCGGTCTCCATTTCGTTTGTAATCCGTTTGTAACCATATGGGTCTCCGCTTCACTCCGCACGTAGTCAGTACGAGTCATAGTTTGTAAGGCCAGTAGTATATATACCGTAGGTACTTGGCTTGTACTCCTCAGTCTGATAATCGAATCGAGCAGCGGACCAGCTCCCTGTTCCATATCCTCTCCTCTCTCCTGCCTCGCTCCGCTTCGGCTCCGACTTCCTGAAATACGGACTAGGACAGTAGGAGGGCACAGCACACAAGCTGAGGCCGCAAGTCCAACCCCCCGCCCGACGTACTCCGCCTCGGTCCCGAAGTCTACGTACCGACTTCGCCCTGTCCCCCGGTTACCTTATACCAAGGATACCACCCCGACCCTCCGCTTCGGTCCCGACCCGCACCGGCTCTAACACATGAAATAGATAAGTGAGATCAAGAGATCAGGTCACATGATGGTGCAATACTTTTGGATGCCACTGTATCTTCATCTTAGTGTTATAAAGTTCTTGCCTCCTATAACTCTTTGCCCTTAAACTGGCTGTACTATAGTGCTCTGTCGTCTCTAAGTCATGCCTAGTAGGACAGGACCAAGTCTGTATAGACATCCTGTGTCAAACGCTGTGCTACTCAAGAGCAAACCCCTAATCTGGGTAACACTATATATATCTGGACCCAGGTAGAGTGAGTCATACTGAGTCAAAGTCTTATCTATCTAACTATAGATTGTTCTGATGTGCACTTCTGATTGTTTCAGAGTGACAGTTCTTCTATCTATTTATATACTTGGTGCTTCTGATAAGGGAATTCTGATAACAATAGTAGGTCCAAGCAAACAGAAGAAAAGACAAAAGAAAAGCCATGGCACATTACTTACCACCCCCACCATCATTAAGCGTGGCCACAAGGCCACTCCCACAGCTAGCATTATCTGACCTTCCTTGTGTTTATTTTTCATCCTCATCTTTCTTCCCTTCTCGAATCTCCACTTCCTTCTCTAGTTAAATATCCAGAACATACACAAGCCCCACTTTCCCTAGAGTGTATAAACTCGATGTTGTGTGGGAGCTCATTGCAGAGAACGACGAGGTCTGGGGCCATAAGAGTCAGCCCTTTCCGCCAATTCTCCTTCCCTCCACCGATTGCTCTAGCTATTGCCCACACCAGGGTACTTCCAAGCTCCTAGAATTATTACTTTCCTTTAGACAAAACACGGCGTCTCTGGAACTGTGCTTTCGTCGCCCGGGGGCTGTACCACTTGGTGCACTCTCCAACGAGCCTTGCCATCGATGATCTTCGGCTATCTCACATGCTCTATCCTGCTCCAGAGTCCCCTGTCTTTCCTCTCTACCTCCATCCTCAATCCTACACCCCTCCCTGTTCTCCAACACGCTCGCATATTCGTATACAGGCCAGGGCTTTGGCGAAGCCTTCGAGCTTCTCTTTGACTTCTTTGACTCTCGTGAACTTAGCCTGGTGTAAGGCCGCTCCCTTACACTGACTACGTGATTACTGACACATCTCGGTACGGACGTATGGGACAGGCACTCTTTTCTGATTTAACAACAACCATCATCATCTTCTCTCATACTCTCTCTCTTAAATAATATATCCCTTGTGCTCGTTGATTTCCTTGTCTGCTACCTCTTGCTCGTGAGGACCCCCACAAAAGGGTCCTTACACCTGGCCAGGACATCGAGAAGGAGGCTCTCCATATCAATAAGCTCCACAAAAAATTACGTGGCGCCCTCATCTCTAACACAATTGAGCTTGGTCTGCATAAATGGACGATAGTAGGCAACGCAGATTGATATGTTATTACGTAGCCAGGGTACTTGTGCATTGCCGCAAGAAACAGTCAACAAAATACAGATCATTACGCAGTTCGTGCTTGTTGTGTGGAGTCGTAGAAGTTACCAGAAGCCAAGGCCAAAGCCAGCCAACAGGAGAATCCCCAATCCGCGGAACCACGAAACTTCCAGATGAAGCGCACTACTACTCTGGGTGGGCGAGGCAACCGCGCTAGCGCTGCCGGTAGTGCTGGGTTGCATAGCACTGAGAAGGGCTGGTTGGAAAAGAGAATCCAGACAACACGGGCTTGACCACTTACAGGACTTCATTCAGCTGGAATGACCAGTTATTGTCAGCCTGCCTCCTGCCGTTCGTAGACACGCCAATAACGACAACAGTAACGTTGATGTTCCTTGTGGCACTCAAAGCGAGCGGTGCTTGTTTGTAGACACAAGTTTCGGGAGCCGTATCGGGGATGAAGGTGTTCCTCTGGCCATTAATGTACACATAATAAAGAGCATTCACACAATCGACGTTGAGATAAATCCTCGTGGCTAAGCGGCCCGGGTATCAGTTATTGTACAAGTACTTGTCGCCATGAGATGACATACCAGAGGAAAATAAGAGGGTAAACGACTCCATCGTGGTAGTGGTTCTCCTCCCATTGGTCGTACAGGTTGAGCTGACGGTGCTCCAGCCAATGCCACTCCATGTGATCCTATCATCATTGGCACCATACGAAATAGTGCTCTCGCCAGCAAAAGGAGTTGGTCGAGGGGAAGAAGACAGAGTGGAGACCACAAATGGTCTTGAACTTGAGGTTGCTGGGTACTTTATAAGTGACTCAATATCGCAAAGCGGTCAGGTGAGGCCTTACTGATAAACGTCGGGTCAGGGAGTTCTGTGATTTCTGGTTCCGAAAAAGCTGTCGTAGCTCTGTGGGTGGTTGTGGTTCTGCGAGTAGTTGTCTCACCGCCTCCTCCACCTCCGCCTCCGCCACCACCACCCCCGCCAGGCCGACACAAGGGCGTTCCGGAACTATCCCTGACGCAACTATCCCCGGGAGCTGTGAAATAGAAAGTTGAGGGTCAATTTGTCCCCAAAACCGCGCTGAGATACTCACGACAGCAGCCTGACCTGTCGGGACAAAGGTGGAGGCTATCGTCAGTACACCGGTCACTTTGACCACTGCAAATCCTTCCGAGTGGACAGCAGCCCCCCGCCACGCAGTATTGATCGTTCCTGCAGCAGGAGACACTGTCGCAGGCAATAAAACCGCTCCCGCATCCTGACTGTCGGATCTGGAGGAGACCTTTAATAGCTGTCGGACCGCGATGACTCGGTGGTTTGCCTTGGGAGTATGGCTGGATGCCATAAAGGACAGCACCAGCCGGTACATCACTGCTTGCCAAGGATGAGGGAAGGAGTGATAGTACAAGGGGTATCATCGTCCGAAGGAGGGAGAGACGCATGGTCTGCCTGGAGCTGCCTGAACGGGTCGCTTGGCGGGTTTGGCTAGGTATGGGAAGAAAATCTCATTGTTTCCTGTGCCTTTAACCTGCCCAAGAAATCGCATTTGTTGTGAAAGTAGCAGCCTAGAAATCTGTCATTCGTCAAGTAAAATTAGTGTAATGACGGGTCGATGATTGTCAGGTCATTTTCTCATCGCGGCGGCGCTGTGCCATCAAATGATCACCTCATCATTTTTGCACAGCAGCAAGAAGCAAATATCAAGAAGGGCCAGCCAAGTCAAGACCAACTTGAGCCTCAGACACTCGACACGGAAAGGAGGAGGTAGTGGGGGCTTGGATAAGCTTGTGATGATGAGATTCGGGATTTCTGGTATTGTGCAGTCGATGTTTGCCGAGACGTGTTCGGTGCCCTCCTTCGTTCTATGCAATGTACTGATTGGATCCGGCTGCGGGATAACTGGAAGACATAGCCAGTCGTAGCCCCCGGAGAAAGAGAGGAAAACATCAGGAACCGGAAGTCACTGGTACCAAAGACATCAGGCGGGCCGTGCCAGGTATGTAGCAGAGGTGTCACCCATCTAGAAGAAATGTCAGCATGTGTTTTCGGCTTCCCAATTCATCACAAGGGATTCGAACGTGTGCACGCATGGAGATGGATATTGATGAGGTGGTTGAAATTAAGACCGGCCATCATCATGATCACATTTCAGTTTCATTTCAGGGTTGGCGACCGCCAATGGGAGTATTCCTAGGTTTTGGCTGTGCTCGAGCTGTAGAACTGTCAGATTTTGTCAAGGAAGAAGCATGGGTGGTAGTATGGCAAGGACGTAGGCAATAGGGTAGTCAGTGGTTGTCCTCAATTGGTGGAGGTTACTACTATGTGGAGGAGCAGAAAGGCTGTTGTGTCAGTACTTACAACCGTGTCGGGGGGCACGCTTCACCTCGAACCACAAGATTTCACATAAAACTGGTCAAGAAACCAAGGGCTTTTGTGTGGACATATACCGTAAACAAGGCATTCCGTAAAAATAGGCACCGTGGGTGCTCGCAGAGGATTTTAGTAAATTAATGTGTTCCCGCCGGAATCGCTGTGCTGCTCAGGAAGCGATATCAGGGTGGGAGGTGGGGATGCTTCCACGCCATTCGTCGTCTTCAAACTGGCATCACGACCCGATATAGCCTAAATCAAGCAAATGAAAATCAATTGTTACCCGAAAACTGATTCACGAGTGAAGGACAATGCCATCTCGCCAGCCAGCCTCCCAGGCCTTCCCCACAAGGTACTTGATTCAGAGAGGCATAGCTATCACAGGGTGCAGGGCATACGGCTGGTGGGAAGTCTTGTGGGTGCTATAGGTGTTGGACACTGAACAGGACGCACTCATAAACAAATTCTATACGTATGGGTCGATTCAAAATGCAGAAGAATGCTAGCAGGGGCTCCTGTCGGTACGCCTGCAAAGCGTACACAGCTACCGGAACCGATAGTGGTTTCAGGGCGGCGGAACTATTCCTTTCTGCCCTTCAAGGGTTCGGTTAGCACCCTCTGGCAGAATGGAAGATGCTGCAACATCGAATCTCAGCAGGCGACGCGAGTCATCATCGGGCGCAATGTTCCTCCTGCTTGGATCGACGCGTACTTGGCTGATGAATACATCGCAGAGACGCACTCTGCAAGCCGTGTACGCAGATGTGGTTCTGATTTCCATGGACTTGAGCGTCGCCGGGGAAGTCGCCGGCCATCTAATTGACGGCAATTAATTTCCCAAAAGTATACTTGCTCCACAATGTATCCGTTCTCTCGTAGAGTGTTCGGGCCTTGACTCCAAGGACACGCTATGCATGACAACTCATAACCCTTTTTCTCAGTACTACCATACATACACATGACAGATATTCTTTTCCTCAGGGAAGCTCCAGAAGGGACCTAGTGTTTGTCAATCCGGTAATATATCCCGCGGGCTTAAGGCAATCTTTCGCTCCCGTGCGATTATTCACACTGCTTCAGTTAAAGTGGCCAAAAGAATGGTGCAGTTGATGTTCTGATTTATTCAGACCCTCACGATGATGGAACTGTCATTGAAAGCAGTAACCCTCCTTAAATAACCTTAAATAGCATTATCGTAATGGGTACAGGTGACCCGATGCTCAGTGCTCAGTGCTCATAAACTTAGCTACTCGGATGGTCCTGCCCGCAACCTGACCTCTATTCAAGGAAGTAGTGTCCAATTTTTGGATTCTATCCTGGCGGCCCCACAGCTCCTGGGCACCTCCCCATACGTATGATCAGATACGGGGGGTCCATTAGGCTGCGATCGAGTTTATCGTTCACCCGCAGGCCCCTCGGGGTCGTCGAGAATGGAATCAGGTGGCGTTGGTAGAGAGTGTAGTGATGGATGAGGATGGCAATCGTGGGCAAGGGTAGGGCTGAAGACGATTATCTGATCTGAGGGATTGAAACGACTTCGGATGTACATACTGTAGTTGGGTTCCCGAGCCACATTATTGCGTGTGAGCCCGGGGCTAGGGAGTGATGTACATACACGTGGTAGTTTCCTGTGAAGAGGGGATCGAAGAGGCGAGATTTGGTTTGCGTACCAACAGAAAGAGAGAAGATAGTAGTCTCTACGAAGCGTGTTTCCCACCGACAATGTCCTGTTCGTGAGAGGCAGTGGCTCGAGCCCAGCGAGGGATGCATCAGCAGAACGTTGAAGTTAAATTAGTCACCGATTGGAGGAGGAAATCTCCCCAAGGGACGGAATTGGCTGTCGACGCCTCCAATAGTCTTTGACAATAGAGGATTAGGGTGAATTGATGCCAGGTACGTCATAAGAGCAAGGGAAATATGCAAGGCGGGCGCAGAAGGCTTATCCTACCAATACCGAACGTGTACTTTTCCTGCAGCGGGGACAGGCACGGCCTTCGGGGAAAGCTTTCTGTCGATCTCAAAGCCAAAGAAACTGACGGCGTTCCTGTGAGGTAAATCGAGTAATGTGTGGCGAGTGGAAGATGCTCACTAAGGTGCGGAAATGCTGGGCTGAAGAGATTTTGACCCAAGTGGCGAATAGACAATCCAAAGTGGATAGGGTAGCTCACCGAACGCGGTCCTAGGTGGGATGGGATCTGTCAATCGAACTGTCTGCCATCTGGCTTGGACGGATGGAGTTGTGCTCTGGGAACGACAGTGGACAGCGAAGTGTGAGGAAATGGATGAGGTGAAGGTCCATCGGGCCGTAGCACTTTTGGCTGATGCTTATGGTTTGAGTGTAAAGAGCATGGTAGTGGATGATGCGGCGGAACAAGAGCCCTACCCAGGGAAGGCAAAGAGAAGACTGCGGCCAGCCGAGTAGGAAAGCGAGGATGAGTATTTTGTAGAGAATTAGCCGTCTTCGACTGGTTGTGAAAAGCAACACCGGAAGGTCTTGCCTCAGAGTGGATGAGACGTGCCGGTAAATCACGTGACGTGACCGCATCCCAAGGCTTTTGAATAATCCCTAATATACACTCTTAACCACCCCAAGACCTTAACCCCTTGCCTCGAAACAGGAGCCAGCCGACAGAGTGATGAGCTCTAACCCAGGCCTTCCCATCCTCCATTAACTACACCAGATCTCGGGCACCGAAGCTGTTGGAATTCTGGCATCATGCAAGCCTGCGCGATGCATGTGATTTGAAATTGTTTTATTGTTTACGGACCTTATTGTTGTAGATATTATTTAAGTAGTCTACTCGAGTTGTATGTAGCCATCCGTTTGCCTCACGAGCTCACCGAGGCCAAACGAACACGCCGCCGTTGCACGCTTTTTTCAACAGAAGCAGGCCGTGGAGATGCTCACCCATCGTTTGGTAAATGTTTCTCGCCTCCCCCGTGCACACAATCAGCTACCCAGGTACATCAAACTTGCCTCCATGAAATTTCCTTGAAATTGACGGTCATTCCAAGGCCCTACAGAGATAGCCACATCGACGGCACCGGTAATCTAGAAACCAACCAGCCGCGAGCTCGTCAGCCATTCACCCCCTCCATTCCTGGTTTCTCAGGGTTCCCAATATTGGCCCACTATGCTTCCTCAGGATAAAAACTCTAATGCAGAACTCTCGAACGTCTAGAGGACGGGTATTCCTTGACTCTCGCATCCCGAAACAACATATCATTTTTGCTGATGCTGTCGTGTGACTGGTTCAACTGGCTGGAATACTTCCGCTCACTCTGTGGAAGCCCCGTGATTTTTGGTTGATGGATGGCGTATTCCCGATATCCAGCGGTCTTCTGGATTTCATCAGCTCGTACGTTTTCGGGACGGATTTCATGAAGAATCTTGCCGCGATTTGACTGACCCACGTGGTCTATCCATTCCTCCGCCGCTATCGTCCACCAGAAGCGCTATGATATACGCTTTTTTCAATGCACCTCCAGATCGAGATCGTTCAGGTAGGCACGGAGGTGTACTGCAAATATTGAAGTATTGGGCACTGGTATCAGCGTATGATGGTGCCGGGTGCAACCTCCTGGGTGAATGCCGCCCCATTTTTACGGCTTTTCCTTGACGACCCGGATGGGTTCGAGGCGGCGGTAGAGCGTGTTGGATTTATATTCACAACTCAGAGTAATACATCAAAGAACAAATAGGCTTTTACAAAGACATGCAGGATGTGGTCAGATTGTGCTAAGACATAAATGTGCTCCGGCAGTTATGCAACGATCCGCCTAAATGGTCATCGAAGACCCAACTCCTGAAGCAGCATGACTGTAAGAATTCATCTCGCCAAAGTGTTTCTCGTCAACAGGCAAGCTCTGGTCAGTGGGGACTGTCCCAATGTCTAATGAACCACCCCGACCGACAAATCTGACTGGTCCAGAAAACCAATTATGGGCCGAAAATATCCAAGCTGCGGAAGCGAACAAGAAGATAGGGAGGATGAGGACGATCGCATAGTCTGGGCGAGTGGATTGAGTGGAAAATAGCGATAAAAAAAAAGATTTTTAGCCGACGCACTGGTGCTTGTCGCCGTTGGGTCCTGAGACCCGGGGAAAAGCAGTAGGATAGTGATGAAAGTGACCCAGGAGACAGCGATGATGCCGATAGGAAGGTACCATTTACCAAGGCAAAATGGTCCTGGCACAAGTTTATTGCGTCCGGAGGTTATTCTGAGGAAGATCGGCACCGTGTAAGAGGTGTAGAGGCTAATAACAGAGGCACTTTGGAGGGAGGAAATGTTGATGGACAACGCCAGAACGAGTACAGAAACACTTACCCCGCGAAAGACACAAGCGCTGCTGCAGAAAATCCCAAGAGACCAAAAACGGCAGAAACAGCCATGACAAGCCAAACGGCGTTGACCGGTGTTTGGGTATAGGGATGGATCTTCCGCCACAAGCTTGATCCAGGGAGCGCTCCATCGCGAGCAAACGCGAAGACCACCCGAGAAGCATCAACGCCTTGCGCTGCCCCAGTCACGAACTAACTTGCAAGTTGTGTCAAGTCACACGGCGTGGTAGGAAAGCTTCAAAATCAAACAGTGACTGACCTGGACGATAATAATGCAGCTCCAGATGGCTAACATTCCATTACGGCCAAGGGTGTCAAGGAACAATTGGCCCATGACCATGGGCAATTTGGACTCCAGCGTGGCCGAGACAGAAGTCGTAGCGTAGGATGCGGCAATCGACAATAGCCACCCGAGAGATGCTGTAATCCCTGTTCCGAAAAGAATAGCAATGGGTGCTGCCATCGCAGCCCCGGCCGTCTCTTCTGAGACATGAGCAGCGGAGTCATCTATAGCCAGTGACATTAGTTTAAATACAAGGGCCGTATGTATTGGGGGTGTTACAGCCTGTAAGCGTCCACATGGGTGCTGTGAATGCCAAAAGAAAAGCCCATCCATCTTAGCAGGAATGAGATGCAGAATATTCGGTTGTTAGCTTGAAACGTACTGTTAGACCAACCGGTATTATTCTCGAAAAGAGTAAAAGCGTCTTTGGTCGATACCCTCTGATCTCCAGAGACCACCAGCAGAGCGATAATTGCGGCAATAGTTGTGCCAACTATAGGATCGACCAGGATCAAAGGGCTACTCCTTCGATGAAAACCCCAACTTACGGTTGACAAATGCGTAAGCAAGGTTGATGCGAGCCAGGATTTGTGTGGCAGATGAGCAAAGGAGGCCGTGCAGGACAAGTATCCCGCACAGGATACCATATATCGGCCCAGGTTCGAGGATGGTACTGTTACCTGTAGCAACCGAGACAGCGGTGGCGATCATTTGAGCACTGAACTTATGAGAGATGGTTAACAAGCAGTAAGAGGGATAATTACCAAGTGAAATCGATGGAGCATACAAGTGTAATTTGACCGGTTACGTTGGCCCATCCTGTAATCCAACTCGCAAGTGCGGAATATTTTGTTGGGGCCATTTTGGCAGAAAAATAGTACAATCCCGCACTCGTACTAAACAGAGATCGGTTTGAGGGCCGTGATCCACGACTTAACTAGCACGCACGGCATGGAGGATGTCATTTCCGCCATTGACAGAGCGACACACATGACGAACAAGCAAGGAATAAGCCATCCAAAGACCATACCAACGTGACCACCTAGGAACAGAGTTAACCTGCACTGAGATCGTGGTAGACCAGCATACCCGATGCGAGGGGGAAGGATAACGTTGAGCTGACGGAGGCAACGACACCCCTGCATAGTGGGTCCTATAAGGCCATGCTAGCAGCAATATACATGGGTGTTGTACATGATACTCATCGAGAAGCAACAAGTCTCAATCAACTGGCAATGCCATTCTCGACTTCAGCGCCCGTCGTCCAGCAAAACATCATGGATACTCACAGAAAATTTGCGTTTGAACTCGCTCTTATAACCGAGCTCTGCCAGGAGGACATCATCTGCGGCCAGCACCTCAGAATTGTCAGAGTGTGTATGCGTAACAAAACGATCGGCCTTGTGGTCCGCCATGGTTGTCATATGGAGAGTATTAAGGTACAACAAATCAAGCCAAGAAAGAGAAACCACACTAGGCGCCCACCAACGGCAACCGATTTGGAGGAGCGAATCATACTGTCGCGATAAGTGTGGGTTCAAATTTAGAACAGCGCCGGTTTGTACTATTAATCATTGGCTAAAATCAGGTATATCGTGCACACGAGGATACACGTCGCGGACTGGATGATAAGCTGATTTTGCGGCTTCCTGAAATCTTTGCCCAGCATATATGGATATTGTACTTACCGGAAGGCGATAACTACCTTTTCGCAGGCCCTCGCTTGCTCTCAGAGTTTATGTGGAGCCCCTCGTTGGAAGCACGATCACGCGCTCGACATCACATCCTGTCAACAGATTCCCCATTCCAACCCATCCCATTTCTGCCGACTGAGCGTTTCACCTCAGGTATCACTTGTGCCCTGAAACGCTCCTACATCCTTGCTGTCATCATTCGCCTGAATTTGTTCCTTCCTGTTCGCTCCATAACCCCTGACCCAGGGTTATGATGCCGTTGTTACTATACAAGACAGGCGGAGCAGTGCGGTGCAGTGTCTCTGGAAGTTGGGATCGAGGCATTCGAATCGGTTGGCATATTGAGGTCTCTGGCAGACCGCACCGACTTTTCGTCTTATTCTGGTATTCTCCCCCAGCTCAGTTATTATCTTATCTCTGCCACGCTGCCCAGTCTTGTGGCTCTGCGGCCAGCGACAGCTTCGAGATAAGGGTCAGGTGATGCCACGTGCATACAACGCGCTGCAATGAATCCTGCTCTCGCTCCTCTTCTTATCATCCTTATCTAAGCTTGGTGATGGTTCTTTGAGCTGGTAACATAACATCGTGGTATCGTGTGGATGGTACAGCTTGGCGCTCGATGGAGACCCACTCTTGACCTACAAATTCAATTACACGCTGCCGCTATCCTCATTTACTGCAACTACTACCACCCTATCAGCTTGATGCCAAGCGGATGGACTCGCTATTCCTCCGATAGAAATTGAGTATTGCACATTCATCTGGGAAACGTCTAGGCCTATCCCCATCTGTCTACTAAGCCTGATGTTGGCCTAAGGTCTTTCAACCACCGCACGTTTTTCTTACTCTACATTCTGCCCGACTCGTTGACCCGCTCCTGATTGATTGCGCTCCACGCCCCGCTGGACCTCTAACTCCCAATCCGTTCCAAGCCAGACGACACCAAACTCTCCTAAGCCAACAAGGAACAAAGCCACAACCTGACCTTCTCACGATATCAGCGGCGAGAAAATACCTAGAGAGCAGAGCAAACCTATCCAAAGGCCCCGTAATCCGAGGTGTGTAACGGGGTGAAACGCCAGTGTTATACCCATTGGCAAGGCAATGACATAATAGGCAGCAATATTGAACAAGGCGCCAAGATGCTGCCGACCTAGAGATTATCATGAGGTCTCAAGTCCAAATGTAACTGAAGGTACTCATGAGCATCCCACCTTGACCACGTAAAACGCCTCCACAGGACCCAGCGAGGCCATCTGCTACCTGGAAGGATGCCACAAGAGGCATGACCTTGCTGACAAGCATAACGACGTCTTCATCGTCAGTAAATGCATATCCAAAAACCTGTAGCCAGTGATTCAGTTGATTACTTTCCAATTCGGAGTCGACCCACATTCTTAGCAGCCATAGCAACAATCATGACTATCAGTCCTATTGCTACACTCAACAACGCCGAAGCGTGCGCAGCTTGCTTTGCGCCAGAAGCTGATCCCAAACCTATCAAATTGCCCACACGGGCGGATGCTGCCACGCCTGGGTCCCACCATGTGAGCGCCATGACCGCAGAACGGAAGCTCGAACCTCACCAATCCCGAATGGTATAGTATTCAGTACTGTTAACAGACGGATCAGCACCAACGGACGACATCAGCCGCGCGCACTCACTCTGATCGAGAGTCATGATAACTGATTGAGCAGCTAGAGATAAGGCGCCTAGCCGACCGGCCGCCAGAGCGACAATTTCGAATGCCGCCCTGAGTCGGTCAAACAAATATCAGGTGTGTATGTCAGGAAATGCCATTCTGACGTGCCCACCATTCCGTGCCAACCATGACAATTCCCGGTAATGCGAGCCTGAGAAACAGCAAGCAACGCTTCGGATCAAGTGTAGCCTTCAATTGTATGCCTCCCCATGTGGCATTTCTCGCATGAGTTGGGGAGAGACGGGTGTAAATGCATAAAAAGAAGAAACATAGCCAATATGTAATAGACAGCGCCACTGGGGATCCAAGAAGACCGAGGGAGGTGTAGTGGACAAGTATTATGTTCAGAACGATGTTGATCGGAAACACGATCATGAGAATGACAGTAGACGCCCTCATTATCCCTGCCAAAAATTACCCTTGGGGTGGGGCAGCGAGAGATGTTAAGATTCGCACCTTGGCACTGGAGATATTTTTTCAATGATTCGAAACCAATGTACCCCGGCGCACCAACGATCATAACACGCAAGAACCTCTCAACGTTTGTACTGAGAAGTTCAGCCTGGCCAAGGGCAAGCAGGACCGGCCGTATAAAAGCCCACAGAATTCCAACAGGAATGAAAAGGATCCATAGTAAGAAAATGCAACGTTGCAGGTGAACCTAAAGTTTTTTCAGCAGGGATTTTTCGAACCAATGTTACGGTCTCTCACTGATAGGTCAGTTGGCTTATTTCCGCCAGTGAAAGCCTGCGATCCGAGCGTATCCAGAGCAGTAGTACCACCCAAAGCCACGCACCATCCTGAAAAATGATACGGTCTATGTCGGATGCTGGCTCCACACTAGCCATAACAACAACACGCGCCGGTTACAAATGCCAACATCAAGCTGAATGCTGCAGCGGATAATTCATCTGGACCAAGATGTCCAACGATTGCAATCGAGACTGTTTGCACCGAATTCTGTAAGATATACGACAGGATGACTAAAGGAGGGGTGGTGTGAGGGTCGCCAAAGAAGCGCATAAGACACTGACCGGGAACAGAGTCCGTTAATAGGGAAATGAAGAGTTTGAGATCTAGTTTATGAGAATGGTGGAGTATGTCGTTCCGCGAAAATTGTGTGCCGGGGCCTCCGACATGACCTTCCCGTTCCCCAGATACATTACACAAGAGGGGCTCGTTTTCCGATAGTCTGTGCATTTGTACTCCGCTGTTAATGTTATCGAATCTCTTGGCTGTCCGGCCTTTTGTGGTTTTCTGTCTGTTCAGGTTGTTTCACCACATGCCGTGCCATGCGCGATACACTGGGACCCAGTGATCTCGGCAGAAGATGGAGCTGAGCCTGCAGGCAACGCCTGATAGATTGGCGAATGATTCTTTCCGATAGTGGGGCTACCTCGAGGCATGTTATCACCACGGCCTGTTCTGAATTTTTGAATTATCGGTCATCCACCTCCGATGATCATTGAGATGGAATATTCCAATGTTCTATCTATCTTCTTGGGAAATACCGCAGTAATCTATACTTTAAGAGAGACAGACTACGAGACAATTGTCTCCAGTACGCCTCAGATTTCCGCAAACATGCTCAGAGTCGCTCTAACATTACAACTGCTCTTTTTCACCGCTACTGCCCACTTTCATGGTGATGAGCAGTTACCCTTCGGGTATGTCAAGTATCCCTACCAGGCCATTTATCCTGGTGATGGCGAAGGTTGGTGTCGCTTTTTTGTTCAACGCTGAGTGGTATTAGCGTTAAGATAAATCTACAGTCACCGCCGATGCCGTTTTCTCCGGTATCACCACCTTCGCTGGGCTTCCCTGGGTTCGATGCTTGACTAAACATACCGATGAATTGTTCGACATTGCTGTTATCGGTGCTCCATTCGTAAGAATTTTTGCGCCTTCGTCTGCAAAATATGCTGACTAAAGTCACTTCGAGGACACGGGGACCTCTTATCGGCCAGGTGCTCGGTTCGGTCCTTCCGGCATTCGTTCAGCTTCGCGTCGCCTGACTCTGTACGGCGGTTACAATCCCCCCCTCGAGATTAATCCTCTCCGTTCCGGGCTTAAGCTCGTTGACTGTGGGGATATCCCCGTTACCCCATACGACAACAGGCACGCTATGCAGCAGATCGAGGAGGGGCACAAAGCCCTCCTCCAACGCAAGGCGTTCTCTCCTCTTGGCAATGATCCTGCTACTGGCAGACCGCTCGCTCCTTTGTCCACTGACGGAGTGAACCACCCAAGGATCATCACTCTAGGCGGAGATCATACGATTGTACTCCCTGTCTTGCGGTCTATCAACTCTGTATATGGGCCCATATCTGTCATTCACTTCGACTCTCACCTCGATACGTGGAAGCCTTCAGTTTTTGGAGGTGCCCCCTCCGAGCAAGCCGCTATTAACCACGGGACGTATTTCTACTGGGCCAGCAAAGAAGGATTGCTTCACAACGGAACCTGCATTGCAAGTTTCTATTTTTACTTCTGCCCTTCCCATAACGAGCCTCCCATGTTTGTCGTTAGTTGAGCTATTTGATCCTAGTTCTCTCTATAGCACGGCGCAATCAGGACCAAATTATCCGGCCCCTCCGATTACGACAACGATGATGCCTCTGGCTTCCAGAGAATAGAGGCTCGGGAGATTGATATTATCGGTGGGTAAAATTTGTTCTATCAACGCCATCTGCTATAACCACGTTGCAGGAACCGCGGGAATTATCAAAAAAATCCGAGAGACCGTCGGCGACAGACCCGTGTACCTGTCCATTGATGTACGAGCACCGTTCGGTGAATCTGCCGTTTACACAAGACTAACTGGAAGCTGTCTGAAAAAAGATCGATTCGCTGGATATCGCTCATGCACCTGCGACAGGCACGCCCGAGATTGGTGGTTGGACCACACGTGAAATGCTCGCCATCTTGAGGGGCCTTAGCGGCCTTCATATTGTTTCAGCTGATCTTGTTGAGGTGGCGCCAGCTTACGACACCAACGCTGAAACGACCACTATCGCTGCTGCAGATGTAAGCTATGTACACCCGCAAAAAACCTGGCGCCTGCCACTTACTTGGTGTTGACAGATTCTCTATGAAGTCATGAGCATTATGGCCAAGACGCCTTTGGGAAAGGTTGTCGACGAGTGAACGTGAATTCTGAGCCCGAGGAAACAGTTCTTTGCATTCATCTACGGTGCCTGTATTTGTGTTTGTAAACTCCGAGAGAGAGGGTAAGAATATAAACTACTATGAGACCATCTGAGGTGCCGATGAACCTCTTGGAATGGACGTTGAACCCGGCCAACCTTTCCTTCCACTCAGCCTGTCATCCGGCTGAGCAGAGTTGCAGTTCCCGTTGCCTCTCTCTAACTGAGTTAAAATTGGGCATCTTCACGGTTGGTTGCCAATCCTCTTGTCGTACATCGAGTCAGCGCGGGTCGGGGTTGGAAGAAGGGCACTGAACAGAAGCTCACCATGTTGCAGTGGGATTGGGATGAGCCACGAACCACACAGCTCAGTGCTCAAACATCCCTTCACATGTCATAGGAAGAGACTTCGGGATCCGTTCGAGGGGGTGGCAAATCAGCGAGAAGAACATTGGGAGGCTTGATGGCCTCGTATATCCTATTGGGCAACTAGAACATTTTGAATGAATCGACGAGAGACGAGGCGGTCACATTGACATGCCTCTCGTGTATAAACCCCCCCCCCCCCCCGTAACCAAACAGTCAGAGATTGAGAATCTGCACCTCGGTCAGAATGAGAGTGTAGGATTAAGTCTTTGACCGAGCAGGGCACAGCCACCGCAGCCCCTTTAGTTCTGCACCACCGCTGCAGTGGCCGCTGACCGTCGCTCCTCGCTCCTTCGTTTCTCACCCACCCACCTCTCCCCAAGCTGTACAGTGTGTCTGCGCAGACCCGTGGCAGCAGCCGAGAGAGAGCCGCAGCACGGGCGGACCCACCCGCCCATCCGCGGTCCCTCTCGAGCCCCAAAGTCACGCCGCCAGGCAGGGAAGCCTCAACGGCTTTCGCCCATCACTCTAGCATCTCTCATTTCTAGCCGCATGTACCGTAACGGTAGTTCATAATCCATATTCATACTTACCCGCTGTGTCAGAGCGACAAGCAAAGATTGGGGTCACGACATCCCATTGTTAACAGTCGACCACTCCCACTGTCTTTTAAGTTGTACTATCTCTTTATAGCGCTCCCTTTCGAACTCGCTGCGCTTCCCACAATTTGGGCATAGAAATTGGAGAGATGAGGGGGTAGAAGGTGAGCCCATCCTGGCTAAATAGAAGACTGCAAATCCTTCGAGAACCATGTAATCATTTTCACAGTGAGCCATATTTTGACAGTTGTATATTTGTTTTCCTGCTTCCAATCACTGAGTTTCAACATTGAACAGCAGCGGTGAAAGGAAGAAGCGAAATAAGCAGACTGCATGTCTTACTCGAAGGGGTGTTCACTGAAATAAATCATATATTTCTTCTATTGCTAACACAATGCCTTTGTCTCGGTTCCAAGTACAAAGCAGACTTACAGTAGTTGCTCAATCATTAATGCCTAACAAGCCGCCTAGTGACTACCAGTTGACTCTGCACAAACTCTCTAGTTCTGGCCTCGACCTGTCAAACTGCCAAAATGAGATCCTTCGCTCCCTGCGATCGTATAACAATATTGACAAAGAATGGTTTGTTATGTCTGAGGGCACGTGTCAGCATACGTCCTCTTCCCCACTAGTGTGTACCAACGCAATAACACCGTCTGTTCGAGCAATGCTGTATGTCTCGCCTTTCCTAGCTCGTATGTCAAATGTCGCCAGCGTAGAAGCTATGATAATGAACATTGTCTGTTCAGCGAGGGCGTTCCCGGGACATAAACTGAAGACTTGTATGATTTTTAAGGTGCCGGCGGTTGACAAAGATCCATACCGTCGTCCAAAGCCAAAAACCGTTTTTCGTGGATCTGGTTGGGGATTGGCCCCAAGAAAGCGTTCCGGTCTGAACATCTCCGGCTCGGGATATGACTCTGAATCGAAAGAGATAGCGCTGACGGGAGTTAAAATGAGTCGTTCTAGAAAAGAGTACAAAACTCGTTACTTACCCAATATTAGCAAAAGCGTGCATGTTTTTGCTTATCTTCAACCCCTCGTAGGTTTCGTCTTCCGTGAAGCGGTGTGGCAGTCCGAGCGGCGTAATCGCACCCCATCGCAAGACTTCCAAAACGAGGGCCTCGACATAAGGCAAAGCGCGCTTATCAGCAAAGGTTGGTAGCCTGCCATGATTCTCGCAGATGGCGTCGATCTCAGCTTGAGCTTTCGTCTGTGCTGTGGGATTCATGACCATGGCAAGGAAGAACGATGAAATTCCGGAGCTCATCTGAAGAATTAGATTTCGAAATGCCGAATACGGTGTGCTTACGGTATGCAGTCCAGCACCACTGAGAGGACAATGCTGTTGGACGTATAAAATAAGCATAAAGCGTGAAATCTCACAATAGATCACCCATTGTAAACATAATGAACTCTTCTTCTTCCGGTGTTCGCTCAGAACTTGTTTCGAGATAGGACCCGACCAAACTCTTCCTCGCAATGCCTTCTTTCTAAATTAGGTCCTTGTGTATTAGAGAATCTTTCGGAAGCAAAAGACGACGAACCACCTGCTGCTTGACACTCAAGAAGGGTCTCTCGAATGCTTCGCGTGCGTTGATCCGGCAAAGAGCTGCAAACTTTTTGAACTGCACACCAGGAAACCAGCTAGGAACATGTTTGACTACGAATGCAAGGTTCAATTGTGCAAATGACCAAGGCAAAAAACATACGGGGTGGAATAAGGTCAACAAGCCATTTCCCTGGTTTCGCGGCTTCGGAGAACCGCTCCATTACACCACTAGAGGCTTCAATGTAGGGATCATTGTCATCACGCGCGATATGGCCATCTATAAATTGTTAGAGATATTAGAGAACAATAATAAAGGGCTTGCACAAGTTATAAGGAGAATGCAAGCGGCCACAATCCTAGCAAGGGTGAGGAGATCGCTGGTGTTGAATGGGAAGGGGAGATACCATTTACAGTGCTCTTCAAAGTCATCCGGTTCCTCCAAGAGTTTCCTGAGGAACCTTAATGATTGCTCCTCCTGGGCGGGCGCGTAACCTCGTGCGTGCTGAGGACCAATTGCACTGTGAAGGTACGTACGCCCAGCGCGATGGCGGTCGGTATGTTGATGGAGAGCAAGGAACCGGTCATATCCCGACCTGAGGAAGGACTCGATAACTACGCAAGTGCAAGTGAGAGGTAACTTACAGTTCGGATGCCATCGTCAACAATGGTCGGCCGGCGGATGTCTCGGCCTTGGCGCCGAGGATATCCATCGCCGCTTTTTGGGAATTGAGAACTATGATACCTTGAGAAAATACGGAGAGATATATCATGTCGCCATGTTTCTGGACCATAGTCAATCCTAGCTATAGTGAAAAGGAGATATAATGACAGCGCGCATCTGAGCGAATCTCTCGCTGGCGTTAGATCGGGGCATGTCGAGTACGTTCCCTATCAGAGGGTAACCTCGCGGTCCGGGGATATTGTGAGACTTGGGCCATAGGATTGCGACGATAATGAGGACTACACCAATCGAGACCAGCACAGGAATCATGGGGCGGAAAGTAAGAGGATGAAGGATGGATAGGTGACCTCCAATTGATTCGATTATATTTTACTTTGTCACGTCGCGGGGATCGGGATCAGATGCTGATCATGTGGCGGTGTGGGGATAGTACGGCTGAGGCACGTGCCAAGAAGCCGCGCACCTCCCACTTGTGGATCAGGGAGACTAGAATAACATTGGAACAGATGATGGATTGGATCAAGAAAGTTTTTTATACTTGCTACTATAATAAATACATAAAAGAGGCCGGATCTACCTCCCGGAGCGGATGATATCAGCGGCCTATAGAATTAGTTACATTTTCACCAGTGTCCAACAATAACATACCTTCTCTGCAATGGCGTAAACGGTGGCCTGTAAGTGAGCACCGACGATAAGGGGCATAATGCTTGCGTCGATGACTCGGAGGTTGGAGGTACCGTAAACTTTGAGATTGGAATCGACAACACCTATAAGCATACACAGAGCTTGATCAGCATGCTTGAACTATGACATGACTGGAAGCAGACCTCCAAGGTCCCGAGATGCCATCGCAGCCGTTCCTACGAGATGGTCGCCAGTCTGCAAGTACATGTAACCCCCATTCCGAGAAGGACGAAAGGACGCTACTTACGAGGAATGACGAAATGACGAAGCTGGGTTTGCAATGATTGTGAACACGCGCCAGAAGAAGGAAAGGGAATATAGCTCACTTTTCCAGGTCCGCCGTATTGCTCTGGGGCGGGGGAAGCTGTTGCTCAACCAAGAGATTTGCGATAGGCTGGTGCTGAGAAACTTCAACGCTGATATTTGCGAACGAACGAAGCGATATAAGGTCTAAATGACGGGACGTCAGTTGCTTTACCAGCCATCAGAAAGAAGAAAGTACCATAATCGAAAGAGAGATATTTAGGATCGATGACTGGGTGTGCGAGGGGGTCTGTGCTGTTGATGTGCTATAGGTTCAGGTAAGTCACCTTTTCAAAACAGCGCAAAGCGACAGGAATTACAATTATTCCTCGGCTGAGCGGATGCTAGAACGTAGGTACGTTAGTCTTCTGCACTTCTCCACAGACAGCGACTTGCCATTAGCCCCGATACGATACACAGATACTTCGTGTTGTTCGCTGGATTGACCACACCATTTGACTTTGCGATGAACTCGCCTAGCGGCACGGACCCGTCTTTCAACCAGCCCAACTGGATATTGAATTGTGCGCGTTGTAGAGGGGTGAGTGCGTTGTTGTTCGACTCAAGCGACGCAGTGAGCTCGGATACCAGCTCCCGGGCGACTGATTCCGGAAATACGGTATCGGTGGAGGTGACAAAAGCTAGGCTGGAGTCGCGCGTATTAAGGAAGCCTGTCTTGGTTTTGTTACTGTGGGGTACATTAATGTTGTCATGACGACAAACTGCTGGGAAGGGACTTGCTAGATTATTGTCTGCTCCTCCAGGAAGGTCGCGTTGTACCGTAATGGATCTAGCAGGAGGCTCAGAGGGTTTCAAGGTCGTATCGCTGGGTAGATGCCGCACCGAAGGTCGTAATATTAGGAAGAGTTACCCATTGGGCTATCGTATATATATGGTCCTGTACACCAATTAGTACGATGTCGAATATTGGCAAACTTCTCACTTGAAGGTTCGTTCCTACACCCGGGAGATCAACTAGTGTATCAATCCCGAGGCTTGACAGAATTGTCTTGTCTCCCAATACCTGGAAATGTTGAGTACGAGAGGAAGAAGGAATCGATTTGAAACGCGCACCCGACAGCTCAAGTAGTTGGGGTGTTTGCACTGTGCCTGCTGCAAGTATGACCTCTTTCGAAGCCTTTGCAGTGAAGGACTTCGCCATTACTGACGAAAGAGACGCCAGTAGCTTTGCTATCACCTCGCGAATGTTTAGTCGGGGGCAAACAGTATCTTGGCAGCCTGATGACTCGAATGTAAATGGAAATCCGGACCGAAGACTACAATACATACTTGGGCACCTGGTCAAGACGTGAAAGTTCTTTCTTCTAGAGGCGGGGCAGTAATACGCGCTTGCACTGTATGACCGCACTCCATTGAACACAGCTGTCCGTTCATTCCGCACGCCAGAAGAGTTGCCTCCTATCTATGATGTCATCTTAGTGACATCCGGGAGGCGTAATTCTGCAGACTTACAGTATTCGGGTTCGTCGGAACTCCGAGCTTATTCCAAGTCGAGGCTAGTGGTACAGCCAAATCTCCATAAATATTGTTATAGGATGCCTGCAGCGGAATAGGTTAGATCAGAAGAATGGCTAAGAACGGTACGCTCACGTGTATGGGACCGTGGAAGCCATCCTGAACTTCAAACTCTTTACTGAGCCATGGCATAACCTTCCTTTGAGACTCCAGGGAACACGTCATTATCGGTGAGATCCATTGTCTCTGATTTAATAAAGTACGGAAGGAGATTGTGAAAGTTCCAGTCGCTACCCTTGATGAACGACTGCCACGAATCATATTCTAGTTTTGACGCGCGGTCCCAGGCCAAGAGGTTGATTCCTGTGGAACCACCAAGCATTTTTCCTCTACGAAGATAAGCAAAGAATCGCTGACGAGGGCAAGGTGGTTACCGAATCTCTTGAATTATTCTACCAGCGGCGTGGTCTTGAGGAACTGTCTCAAAGAGCCAATCATAGTTGGCATTTCCAAAGATCTGGCCGCCAAACGCTGTTTCGTGTGTGAGATATGTAGCTCGTTCGTTCCGCGACACGTACCAGGCACATCTATCAGGGGATCGTTAACATGGAATACCCCCGCCTCGATGACACCGACGTTTATATTAGCATCTTCAGATAGCCTCGTTGCGACGGTCAACCCGCCAGCACCTGAACCTGAATGTACACAGTATTAATAGCTGCCGCCGCCACGCATGCAAATGAGAGGTTTCTTTCCTATCACAATGTAGTCCAGCGGCAGCTTGGAAAACTGCTCTGCGTTCAGAGAAGGCAACACACAGTCTGAAACTATGGCATTGGTGGGCGTCAGGATCACTGCAATGGTTAGGGCGATGAATGGGGAAGCATAGCGTCGCATGATGAGCAACAGACTCGGAGTTCTCGTGCAGCGGGTAGGCTCTTAAGAACAATTGGCAATAATTTCTGGAGTGCCGTCACCACATCTCCGATACAAAGTACGAAAAGTGCCGAACAGAGGGACTGATCATCAAGAAGCTGATGAAGGGCAGCACCTGAAGGCGGTTGTGAGGTGGGGGTGGGTCAGAGCCATGATACCGCTCTCACGCAAAATGCCGGCGCAGTCTCGGGAGAATGGAACACCCTGCTAGCATACCGGCAAGCGCCCACGCCCCCCGCACAGCCTGACGTTTCGAACTGGTTTGATGGGGTTAGCGTCACGTGCCCACACCAGGTTCATCAATCGCCTATCTGCCCCGTCACACCAAAGTCCCACCGTCATCTCTTCCAATCCAACGTGTACTATTTCAACTTTCCAATCGCCTAAGGCCAACATGGGAGCGGCGGCATCCGGCGCTTATGTAATACGACCATCGTATAACAGCTTGCCCACTTGGAGCCCCGTTCACTGCACATTCTGCAGCTTCATCATCATCAGCAATGGGGACCGCTATGTCTATGTATAACGCGTGCTTCCCTCCGAAGGCCAAATGGTCTACAAATGATATCCCTGACCTCTCTGGAAAGGTGATCATTGTCACTGGTACGTCTATTCCTGCATTGCAACAACCAGCCACTAAACGGGGGTACAGGAGGAAATAGCGGTATCGGAAAGGAAACCGTCAAGGCATTGCTATCCAAAGGAGCCAAGGTCTACATAGCATCCCATAACAAGGAGCGTGCCGACGCTGCCATACAAGAGCTCAAAACCCTTACCAACAACGAGGCACTTTTCATAGAATTGGATTTGGCCAGCCTTAGCTCGGTGAAGGCTGCCGCCAAAGCTTTCCAAGAGCTGGAGAGCAAACTCGACGTCCTCATCAATAACGCGTGCGTGTTTTTGTCCGCAATTGTCTGGCGTACGCTCCCTAACCATGTGTCTGTAGAGGGGTAATGATTCCCGACCCCAAGGCCATCACCGCTGAAGGCTACGATCTTCAATTCGGCGTCAACGTTGTTGGCTAGTACTTTCATTTATCTACAGCCTCGCCTCTGACAGTCTCTGTAGGGCACTACTACTTCACGCAGCTCCTTTTACCGCAACTCATGGCCGCTGGCTCCTCGCGGATAGTCAATCTCACTTCACATGGTCATATTCTCGTCAATGGGATCAATTGGGACACTGTGAAAGATGGGCCTGCACGTCAGAAGACAAAGCCGTTGGACCTGTACAACCAAAGCAAGTTTGTAAGTTAACCCTTTGTCTCAACTGTTCGTTTCGCTAAGCGATTTCTTCAGGCTAACGTTACCCTCGCTCATGAATTCGCAAGGAGGTACGGCGATAAGGGGATTGTCTCGACGTCCGTTCATCCCGGTAGGCCATATCTTCTAGCATCCTCTCCTATGCTAAGAGCATCTCTTTTCAGGTCTCATTGTGACTAATCTTGGACGAACCATGTCACGGACAGTTGTGAAGATAGTCGTATGTACCCTCATACTAGATTCTTACTCCCCCGCTGTAGCAATCTCTTAGGGCTTAGTGTCGTACACTGCGGAACAGGGAGCGTTGACGCCGCTCTGGGCCGCGACCTCCCCAGAGACAGCCAATGCAAACGGCAAAGTGCGGGGTCTTTTCTTGATCTTCCGTCGATATTTCGACTGATAGTTTTCTGGTTTCAGTATCTGATACCTTGGGGACGATTTGGAGAGGGCCATCCCGGTGCATCTGATCCCAAGATCGGAAACGAGCTCTGGGCTTGGCTGGAGGAACAAACCAAGGACGTTCAGTAGTGCATTTTGTACATAGAGCATTTGCTTTGTCATCCTGGTGCAAAACATCGGCCTATTTCCCATGCGGTGCATCTTTAAACATGAACCAGACGCCGGCACAAACCGATGCCAATGTTTCGCTTCGTCCTCGGTGATAGTAACGAACCACAAACCGGACTATGCCTGGGCGTGAAGCAATTAATCAAACTTTGCTTCTGTTCCTATTCATTGTTGCCCTTCGGGTATTAAGGTCCTGGAAAATAGCCATCTGTCTGCTGTGCAGACAATATCAAGACCCAGAGATGGATGCCTGTTGTCTATTTTCGACTTGAAACCTTGAAGATGGAACATCGATCGGTTACATAATTTCCCAAGTCCCGTAGCGATATCAATCTCATCGCGGGGCATCCGAGTACATCTCTAGTGAGATATCCACTACTCGCCCCTGCATCCGCTGTTCCCTCCACAGCGCTCCGTTGTGATCTAATCATCTCTTTTTGCCCGCGCAAGGAAGACTCATTGAAAACAATAAAAACCCTCGGTTCAACATTCGGTTGGCCTAAGTACCTCCCCCGAGTACCGAAAATTTGCTCGATTGTTATGCCAATTTCTGAACCCGTCCAACAGGCATCATAGACGGTCAAGATGTCCCTACACCAACTGGGTAGCACCCTGTTCACTTTGTTCCTCTTCACCAAGTCAGACATTAAAACCACCCTCATTCCACTCGTAATTAGTTCAATTTCTCAGGAGGACGTCGTACTGATTATTCCTCTTCATAGGCAATTGCGGGCATGGTTGGTGCTCCTGTCTGGTCCTTCAGGCACTTCATAGAGGAGTTCCTGTGGGTCTGGCTCCACCTCCTCCAATTTACGACCTCCAATCAGTCGTGCTCGTTGACGGCAGTCTCCGAGGACGCCGACAATAAACCTGATCGTCCCATTCCATCTGGTAGAATCACTTTGCGCCATGCACGCATCCTCCGGTGGTCCCTGGTTCCCACCTGCCTTCTAATTTCTCGGCAATTTTCTACAGCCGTTCTGACGTCGAGTATGGCTGTCATTGCAATCACGACATGGTATAACGAGTTCGGGGGAAGTAGTAACCACTGGTCTATCCGTAATCTCCTCAACGCTATTGGCTTTGGGGCATTTAATGCGGGCGCCACACTCATCGCAGGTACTGCTCTACCCACGTCCAATATTCGTCGTTTGACCATTATCCCTAGGTCGTAACCGTCACGAATTCGACACAGTAGCACTACGGGCGATCCTCTTGACTATCGGCATATATGCCACCACTACGCACACGCAGGACTTTAAGGATGTCGAAGGTGATATAAAATTCCTTCGGTCCACTGTGCCCCTGGCATATCCTCGTCTCGCTCGCCCTAGCGTTCTTCTTGGTATGTTAACCTGGTCCATATACTTGTCCTACGTATGGAGTCTAGACATGATCACATCTGCTGTGATGTGTGGGCTCGCAATCTACGTTGGACTGCGGTTCTGCACTAAGGACGGGCGGAGGAACGATCAGGTCTCATTTTATTGGTATAATGTGAGTACTGTCTAGAAACAGCTCATAATATTTTCCTGACACATTTTCACTTAGCTATGGCTTTCATTTACGTATGCGCTTCCTGGTTGGTATCATATCAGAATGCATCTTAGCACCATCTGAAGCACGCGCCCTGTGACCAGTATCTATTGTCTAAGCTAGAATATTTCGTATCGCTTATGTCCTTTTCGATTCGCTGTTTATGTATTTATATATTATACCCCGGAAGCTGCACTGTGCGTCGCCGGTCGTGCACATACCATCACATGATTTGTATTTCGACATCCGCGATATAGGGAAGTTCCAGGCTAATATGTACAAGTGGCATCTCTGGGTAAATATAGTATCATTCGCCGAGAGCAGCATCAATCCAATCTTGAGCTTTTGCTGATCGGAGCGTTATGTGACAGGGAAACGGAACCGGGTGTCTGAACATGCCAGTGAGTATACACAGTCCGATAATATAGCGGTGAACAACCTACCGAGAAAATTTATCGGTGTATTCCACCGCAGGGGGCGACCCTGACGAGGGAGATATGTCGTACACCGCTAAAACTGTAGAGAGCGTAAAGAAAAGCATTGTATCAGCTAAATCCATTCCAGGACATATTCTGAGTATCAGTGCGTTAGATTGGTTCATATTCTGCAGAAGTAAAAGTACCTTCGCCCTGTGCCAAAAGCGAACTCACGTGGATCGAGTTGTGGCTTTTCACCTATAAACCTCTCCGGACAGAACTCCGTCGGATTCGGATAGATGGTTGGGTCTTGAGAAATCGCCCTGGCCAAGATGTAAGCAAGCATAGAAGGGTAAAAAAGTTAGAACACAGCTTACCATGCGTTGACGAGGACAGTTGTATTTTTGGGTATGTAATGCCCATTATAAACCACGTCTTCGACAAACATGTGAGGAATCCCCATTGGTGCCACAATTCCCCACCTATGTAGCTCAGTTATCAAGGCACACAGATAGGGAAATTGCCCCTTTTCACTGATATTGGGACAGCGGTCCATGTGTTCAGTGAATGCGTCGATTTCTGCCTGTGCTTTCCTTTGCACGCCAGGGAAAAGGCACATCGCCAAATAGAAAGAACATAAGGTGGATACTGTCTGTGAGGATGGCGAAATGAGCAATGTTGGATGGGCAAAAGAAGCCGCGTCGCATACTGTATCAGATCCCCCGGCGCTGGAATACGTTTCTCAATGTCCTGGAGAGGGGTGTAACTTCGTGGAACTCACTAGATATTTCCTACAAGCCAAGCAAGTGATGTTTCCCCCTCCTCTGTTGACGCTCGTGCCGGAAACTCTTGCATCAAAGAGACGCAGACGCAGTCTGGAGCGGTACCCTCAGACTAGATAATCAATTCTTTGAGTACGGGCACGACAGAGTTTTACTGAGGTTGCCTACCAACTGCTTCTTCACCATCCTCCAGGGAGTGATCGACAGGGCTTTTTGAGATTCTTGATACCTAGCAATTTCCTTAGGATAGCTTGAGAAAGGGAGCCTCAGGACCACGTGTTTTACTAAAGGCATTATGACCTTGTATGTTTCAAATGATCGTGCGCAAGACGTACGAAAAGGCAGAATATCGACTATCCAAGAACCAGGCTGGATGAGATCTACAAACTCGGAGAGGGCCCTTTCAGCAGCGGTGACCAACTTATCGTTATACTTGGCAGGACGGTAGCCGTCTACATTGGGGGTCATATCTGAAAGAAGCGGAAAGGCGGCTACGGATAGCTTACATGCAATAGCAAGCGAGTAGGTGTTGATCACGCTAAGAATCATCTCAATACGCAACGGTAGTACACTACGGGGCAAGACGTACCATCTGCTGTGCTGAAATAGAAGGTGGGGCGTCTGAACGATATTCGTGAGGTAAAGGCCAAGGTCCTGCCGACGAAGAAGTTTGTCGCGATTGACGGCGCTGCTCTTGCCTATTGCACCGCTAAGCACCCTCCGCATCTCACGGAACTCGGTTCCGGGTTGTTTCAGCACGATAGCTTTATCGTAACCCACCCTACGGGTATTCATGAACCAAAAAATTCGCGGGATGGTGAAACAATCTTACAGTTCACCGCACATTGTCAAGGTAGGACGCCCCGCGCTCAAATCACATCGCCGAATCAGGAGCTCAGACATCGCCCTGTAATTGTTGACGATCAAAATTGATTGTCCTAGTCCGCGGAAGTAGGTGATATCGCCTAGGAAGCGTTGGCTCTCCGAGTGTAAATGTAGAGGAAATGTTAGGTACCGTAGTTCTGTTGTACATCACTGAACGAGTGTCTTTCTTGGGCAGACAGTGTGCACTCACCTTAGAGGATGCCATGGTTCTGAAATTTCTAGCTTTGTCATTTCTTGGCATTGAGAGCAGATTGCCCACGATAGGGAGTGCGATAGGCCCTGGGGGAAGGTTTGTTCTGGAGAGCGAGATGCGCCATAGCACCGCAATTGACCCAACTATGAGCAGGGCGGTCCAGCGCACATCGGGATAATCCAGGGCTAAAATTTCTGCAAGGGGCATTACTGGTAATGAGGGGACACTGACAAACCCCGTCACCAAGCCTCCGTTAAAATTGTTTTATCCCACCGGCCAAGTCACGACATTAATTGTGTACGAATTCGTATTCGAACTCGGGACCCAACTTCTTTCTCACTGGTTTTGATATGTACGTGTCGAGGCGGTGTGAGAATAGCCACATTTGACATGGCGAGGCTGGCGGTTCGGATGGAGGGGGCGGCTACGCTGGGGATATAGTTGCTTAGGCAGCTGGCAACTCGGGGTTACAATGACTCACTTGTTGATAGTCACACAGCCAGCAGGTCACGACGCCCATTGTCACAGCAATGGCCAACATTCCATCAGAAGTTCCCCAGGCCACTTACCCATAAATAGTACCTTACATATCTCAGTCTGGCACGCTAAGATGCACGAGGCCGAACACGTGACATGGTCACAGTGTGGTCTGCCGGCTCCCTCGCTCGCCAGCCTGCAATTTCGCGTGCATGCCTAGCATCCTTCCAAAACCCACCCACATATACCATTTTTTATGCCCTTCCTTCCCTTAATCCCCTTCTTCTGGACCTGATACAGGTGCGGTCGAGAGGCGCACGGTTCTGGGTGACCTGGCCGCGCTCCCTCCTCGGCCCCACGACCCAGCCTAAACAGAATCGAGTGCTATCATTCATCTTATTTCATCCGGACCCTCATTGCGCAAGGCCCTAATTCTGTAGCCCTGGAGCCAAGGGAATTCCGGGAACAAACTAAGCCCTCTGATGAGCCCCTGCGTTGGACCCGACATAGGTCCCTCGACTTCCCCATTAAGTATATATGGTGCACGCCGGTAAGTTGACGTTTTCAAATAAACCAAACTGGGTGGGAGGTAGAAAACCTTGATCCAGGTCACGCTTGCCGGAGCTATGGTTGACCTTGAACATCATTGATTGAGGATCTGCTGCTCGGCCAGAATGAGCCGAGCGAGCAGAGCTAAGTCTCTGACCGAGCAAAGGTTACAGTCATGCTACCAGGCAGGGAAGCCCTGCCGGCTTTCGCCCATCACTCTAGTAGCACCCAAGCCACCCCGCTTCCAGCCTCGTGTACCGTAACAGTAATATATGAACCATAATCATTCTACCCGCAGTGACGACGCGTCGAACAAATATAGTACCTACAGACTCCCACCACCCAGCGGCCACCTCCCACGCCAATATTGGCACGAACAACACCGGAAGTATCACGACATCATGACACCGCCGGCGTGCGTACATGGATCCCGACTATGAATATCGAATGGATAGGGCGGTTCGGGGCTACATAAGAAAGGTATACCCAAGCACAGAGAAGGCAACAAATGCTCACCTTGTGCGCCCTCAAGGCTCGTTGTCTCTATACTCGCGTTGCGCCCGACTTCCACCTTATACGTTTAGCAGATCAACACTTCTGGACCGCCTGAAAGGCAAGCACAAGCCCCTCAAAACCGCTGCACTGCTCCAAGGTCCAACGGCTCCTCAACCCAGATAACGAGCAAGCCCTTGTTGAATAAATCGGCCACTGTGGCCCTGCGGAAACTCTTCTAGACTAACAGAGCGTTCCGAATTGTATAGCAAATACATCGGCAAGAAATGGGTTTCATACTTTCTCAAAATTCACCCGGAACTGGCCACTCGCAAGCCAAAGAAGCCCAATATCAGACGACGCGACAATTTTAATAGATCGGTAATTGACTGATGTTTCGGCGCCTCCGAAGGGCTTCACACGAGGTACGTACAACAACATTCCTATGGAGCACACCTGGAATACGGGTGTTAGCTGCAAGAATGGCAAAAGTCACTCATTTGTTTAGCTATGTAAGTTTACCTAGCACGAATAACCACAACCGTGTCAGCAGTGATAATACAGAGCTCTTCACAATTGTTGAATGCGCCTCTGCCGCTGATGTCGTGATTCCACCTTTTTTCTGAGTGAAGGACCCATGCCTGGCCTTCGGCTATTGCCCCCTAACAGGATATCAAGGTGAGGAACTCAATCCTTGTATTATTGGTATCGCTGCTTATCAGAATTAGAGTTGGGTAGAGAATGAACGAGCTGTCCAATGGCTTCAAATTGTTTCTATTTCATTCATTTGAGACAGCGGTTGGCGGCTCGAAACCAATCTTGCGTCAATTGCATGAGAGCCCGGGTTCTCCAATAGGTGGTTTATGCCGTTTATGTGAGGATCATCTACTTCTCCTCGAAGTATATTCGCAGGCTTCAACCCCTCAATGTCATTTTTTTCTTCCCAATTGAACGAGGATGGCGAGATCACTGTAGCAAGCTGCATACTACTTGTATGCTGGTCAATTGTTACAGCGTAATTCAAGAATACATGGTTATCTGCAATAAGTACCTCAATTTAGACGCCCATTCAGACTGCTTTTCACGAAGCCGGCCTCTCCCTGTGGACACAGCTGTCTTTCCAGATGAAGATTTTGCCCGAGCAATGTTATCATTGCTGCCTGCCCATAAAATACGCCAACCTTGCCCGTTGTGAACCCCAGTGACATTGGTAATGACAAGGGAGAGAGCACCACGGCACCCACAGCGCCCCCCGTTCACCTCTCTGTCTGCTACCTGATGGTTCATCGGGCTTGGATTATTCCCCCGGTGAGGGTGAGTCTGAGTCTGAGTCTCCAAAGACGAGTTGTTGAAGAAACGCAAGGGGCTGCATCAGGAAATCCAACTCTTATGTGGTGCGCTCCAAGTTTGCGAGTCTGCAACCCAAGCTAACGCTTACTGTATTATTACCAAACGGGTTCTCTCTGATGTACACCAACAACTCGTAAGTGCAGTCGGATGGAGGTAACGGGGTTCAAAGAAAGTGGAGCTCGCTTCGTGGCCCCCCGTGAGCTCATGGGGTGCTTTGATACACAAGAAGCCTAGCGGGGGCAGAACGCGGTAGACAAAGCTACAAAGGACGCCGACAAAGCGGCAGAAACGAGGGAGCGGGAGGACACATCCATTCGGGGGCAGTGGACAGTATTTTCTATACCTATCTCCGAACCCGTTGCTCGTGCACATCCGATTTCTGACACTGGAACTAAGGACACATCCTCGGGTTGATCCAGCTGGCCATCTAGAACTCCATATGAGTCGTCGATTTGCTTGTTTGTTCCAGGCCCACATCTTAGCATGCCCCGATAAATATGGAGTCCATAGGGCACATTCATAATGGTTAGTGAATCACATTTAGCGTTCGTCAACCGTTTAACGAAAATATGTATAAGGATCACTAGGATCAGAAAAAACTGGATCCTCAGGTATTCAGTACGCTACCTATGCCATACGACGAGGTTCCTATATACATGTATCTACCATGGAATTTCAGCTGATCTCATAACTACTTAAGTCATAATCGAGTCCATTCATATGTACCTACAGTGTCCATGAAGAATATGAAACATAGAGATAAAAGAACGTCGATCTGACACTCGCATTTCGACACCTTGACACTGCATTCCCGCGAAGACAATGTGATCACCTGACTACAATTAGCGAATCCAGGCATTCAATCACAAGCGCAAATCAGTGTAAGCGCTGCTCCAATGCATGGTGGCGCAAGCGCAGAGTTCACACTAGTGGGAATGGGCGTGACTATGTGTGACCAGCCGAACCGCCACTCCACCACAATAGATGGGAGGAGTTGTTTTAGGTTCTAGCTCGCGAACCACATCGAATTTGTGGGGTGTTTTAATATCTGCTAGTCCCATCAACAGTTTGACAGCCGCGCCCGTTTTAGTGTTTTTCATCTTTCGTTTTGGGTTCTGGATCCTTTGGAAACTCATTCAATCAGTGTTTTAACTCGGCGTAGCAACCCGTTTCGTTCCAAACACACACCACACAGTCTGGTGCGACATGGAATTCCCAAATGCCTCCCCTCAACTTCAAACGGTCCTAGCATTCCTCAAAGCTGTTAGTGACCAAAAACCCGATGAGATCATCTCCTACATGACCGACGATGTTCAATATCACTGGGTTACACCTGGGTTCGAAGTGCTGGGACCACGAGTGAAGAATAAAAAGGAGAGTAGGGAGTTTTTCGCAAGAGTGAGCGGCACGTTTGTCAAGGATTTCAGGGTGAGGAGTATTTGATTTTGTCGACGAAGAAATCGAACACCGGCTCAACCTATCTTCCAGTATATAATACAAGATTATGTCGAAATGCCGGGTAAGGTCGTCCTCCAGGTAAGCAGATAATCCCGGAATGTAAAACTGGATAGCTGAGATAAGAAAGCAGATGACTTCTACAGGGAGACTTGCTGTCGGGTCACGGGAAGTACGAGAACCAGTACATGTGGCTCTTCCATCTTACAGAGGACCTCGAGGAAGGGAAACCCAAGATAAAAGTCGCGAAGGAGTTCTTTGACTCCCTATATTGTGCTCGCGTATGGGGATTGCTCCCGGAGCAGGTGACTGGAGGAAAATAAATAGGATTGTAACTACCTAAAGTCCCTAAACGCCGCGTCCTGTTAGCCGATGAACATTTTTCTCAGACACCCTGTGTACCGTCGCCACTCATTGAGGGGAATAGCAAAATCCCAATCTGTTCAATGTCGGTTGACAGATTGGTCTATTGTGAGCCTCTGATACTTGATTTACCGACGGCAATAAGGCTCTTCCGGGAACAGAAGTTGAGGGTTGGGAGGATGATTGGACGCTACTGATGAGAGGCCCAAGACAAATACTGAATACGTCGAAGCGTCATCAAGAGCAACAACCCCATAATCGCCAAGATCGAGCCGGTCAGCTCATAAATCAGGTGAATTATTCACTAAATTCTTGTTCTAATAATATCCCGGATGAAGCGGTAACCGGACATTGGAATAGGCCATTGCAAGTTATCTGTGCATGACGCGAGATTCTCAATCTTCGTAACGACCTTCTGGGGGCGAATGCTGAACATGTCATAATGGTCCGCGTCATATAGCAAGGGTACGGAAGTATTGGTTTACTGCACATCTCCTTGAAGCCGTGTGAGTATTTGAGGTGGGGAGGCAAAGCATTGGTGAGATAGTGGAGAGAAACTGAATTCAATATCTTCAAGATACGAATGAGCCGCCCTTTCCAGCGCGTAGATCTGACCCACTCAACGAGTGAGTTGACAACTGTCATCAAGCATCCAGTTGGCAGGGCTGCAGATGAGAATGCGGAGTCTGGAAGGGAAAGGATTATCACGCTTACCGATTATCAACCGCCATGTCGAGAGTGAAGTGTGTTTTTGCCGGAAGGAGTGTGAGAGGTTGATTTCAGGCGTGAGAGATAATTGTATTTGGCGAATCGAATTATCCGTTGATGAGAGGGAGGAAGTCTTGAAATGTGGCAAAGTCGAAGAAGACGATGGTGATGACGGTATTGTGCATGAAAGAGGTAGATCCCATCCCGAAACATGGGTTCCTCCAACTCGGCGTCCTATCTATAATTAACAGGGAAGTCGAGGGAGGTACAGCTGTCAGGACCAGCCCGGGGGGCCCATCAGGGAGCGCAGCTAAGCCGTGTTCCGCCTTGGTGCTGATCATAATCACGCGCGCGTGACTGCGAAACAGCCCATATCTCAAATGAGATACTAATTCTGGGTAGCCTGGGGACGTCTTTCTTTATGGAGGCTGCCTGACTGCGCGACTGATAATCGCGCCTTTTCTGTCTACTTTGCAACCCCATTGTGGCTAAGCAATTAAATCATCAGACCAATCGTTCCAGAGGGTTGGGTGATAAGGCGAGAAAGTGCGACGGTCTTGGGACTGAACCGAGGGAGGAACTTAAAATGAACAGCACCATTCAATCACTTGCGAATTTCCCGTGAGCTATAGGGTGAAACGCAAACGGCCCTCCATTGTTTCAAACTTGATGGCTACGAGCTGTGATATATATCTTGCGCTCATGAACCTCGAGGGTGACCTGAGATAACTTCGGCCGTACCTCCCTTGTGCGCAATCGGCAATCGTGGAAACCAACATATTTTGGGCGCAAGGCACCTGCGTTAACATTATGATTTAAGACAGCGGGTATTAAGGCCGATGGCTTGATCTGGTTGTGATCGTCAAGATATAACGTTACATCTGGTGAACGAGTCGAACACTGATATATACCTAGTACATACACAACAGTCAGAGCTAATTTTATACATCACCCGCTTTGCGTGCCAAGGCATAGTCGATAGTATCGTCTCTTCCTGCGAGATGACGGTCAGAGGAGCGTTCTGTGCTGGGTACAAGAACTTACTAATAACCGTGTCTTGACTGACAGTTACGTCGCTGATTATGCTTTTGTCTGCCGGTCCCACTCGTGTGCTAGAGGAATTGGGGCCCTAGGAAAAAAAGAGGTTATGCGAGGTGACAAAAAGAGAGAACGTTCAACATACGCTTGGTGTACGACCCGTGCTCCATCCTTGCAACTCAACCTTGGATGATGAAATATGGTCGCTGGGGCCACGAACATAATCGCGAGAATTAAGGTTGGCCATGACGGAGTTGCCGTACAACGCCGAGACGAGGATGTTGAAGAACGCGTAAGTAAAAGTTTGAGGCTGGGCCGCGACCTAGAAATTGTCGCTCAATGGGACAGTTGAAACGTCGAGTAACTAAGAACTTACAAAAACAATCGTCAGCGCAGTCGCGATAGTCGTCATGAGACCGGTGTTGATGGTCAGAACTAGAAGGCGGTGGACCATGGTTTGGGTACTAAGATTACCCCACAGTTAGAGTATTTCAAGTAAGAATACGGAGAAAAACGTACTGCTTGAACACTTGTCGCTCCTTTCGTGAGAAGATAGACCATGGCGACCACGAAGAACATATCCAGGAAGACGTTCACCGCGTGTGTCACATATACGGTATACTGAAAATACATCAGCGAACGAAGTCGAAAGCTGGAGTCCAGAGAACCGATACGTACAGTGATCGATTGGAGAAACGCAATATTGCGATGAATCAAAGTCATAGCATTATTTGCACACGTGAACCCTGAAGAGGGCGTTATAGATGACTGGCAATATTTAAAAGGGTATGACGCTTACCCATTTGCGTCAACATAAGAGGGAACTAACTGAGGTTACTTGACTATTCCACAACGGAAATGGGAAAACGCGTACAGTGATACAGGGTACAATCCAGATGTTATTGCCAACTAAATTCAACGATTCTTGGTTAGTATCAAGCAGGTGAATCCTCGCTGGCCAGACGCACATTTCCAAATTCGATACGTGTAGAACGCCTGGGCGGCCATGGCACAAAGGCCTTGGAAGAAGCTTGCTATCTAGTATTTCTCTATTGAAGACCATGAAAGCGATCAGAGGTGTGAGAACATACAAAGAGTTCACTTAATTCAATCAATTACGCCAGTTAGCAGCAGCTGGATCATTGATAGAGGACACACTCACGGAATGATAAGAACAGCAACACCTTCATTGCCAAAGTTGTTGATCACAATCTTGTATACAGCGACACAAAGTAAGACCTGGTGAATAAACTCCATAATTCTATAGCCAGGATTAGCTTGAGCACGTCACGGGCGGCGACGAAGACGTACATTAGGAAACCAGGCTAGAGGCCATGTCAGCGCGGCTTGTTTGAACAGCGAGTAACACTTACCAATACACGCATGAGCCAAGGATCTTTCATTTTTCTCGAGTAGTACAGAAAGCTAAGCGGAGCAGGTTATTCAGTCACCGATGCTCGTGGCCACGGGTAGGATAGAGAGGCAGCTTACACTTGCAAGACGAGTATACCGAACAGCATACATGATACAAAGACCCCAGCGAGGAGCACACCATAAGTCTGACCGAGCAAGTGGTTAAAGACGGAGAATGGAATAGGCGGTGGCGTAGACTCTGTGGAGGACATGTTGAGCAAGGGCCTTGCTATCGTCCTGATCAGGACCGGACTTAAATGAGCGACGCTCAGCTAAGCCGGCTCGATCCGCAACTGGGGGTCTGGTTCACACACGGTCCGAGAATCTCGCTACCACGAAGCGCTCATACGCGGTGTTTAACAACATCAGATATCAATCAGCTCGAAACGATCAACCTTCTCAGAACACCACCCGCGTGACCACCCCAGGCCCTTCGACGCATGCACACCTCTAAAGATAGAATGTTGTGTGTCAAATAGCGGATGCAATAAATTTGTTGTCTCTCAATCGCCTCTTCACTAGAGCATATGGCGAGTAAGGAGCCAAACCCAAAGCTTGTTGTCGTATGCGGCCGTATCTTTGTCTAATGGTATAGTACTCATTTCATCTGCAGGTCACCGGTGGTACGGGCTATGTTGGCTCGATGGTCATCGACCAGCTGCTTGACTGAAGGGTATAACGTTCGAGCGTGAGTATCCCCGGACATTCGTATAGGTGGTCCTGACGTTGAACATCTAGCACCGCGAGAACACCCAAGGTGGAGACTTTAAGGAACACATACCCTGATGCACATGGAAAGCTCGAAGTCGTCGAGATGGCCGACCTGGTCTCGGATGCAGGAAAGTGGCCCGCCATTCTCAAAGGTAGGTGTTTCCATCACCGAGTTGAATACCAAAGAGTGAACGCAGGCGGATGGATTCAGGTGCAGACGCTGTCATCCATATCGCTGGCCCTGTGTACCATCCCGGTACGACCTCCGAGGACTATATATTCCGTACGTGACAGTGGTTGCGTTTTGAACACAGACAGATTGACTTCTGAATCAGGCGGCTATTGGAGGAACCCAGAAGTTACTGGATGCTCTCGAAAGTAGCTCAGTCAAGCGTTTTGTGCTCACGACTTCTGTAGCTGCTTTCTTCAAACGCAAGTTCTTCTCCAGTAACGACTGCATCCTACATCTGACCTACCAATTTCTGCAGCCGACTTCAGCAACATCATGGATAAAACGATCTACGATCACAACAGTGGGTCAGAAACATCCCTCCTCCTTGCTGAAGCTAATCCACACGCTCACTCAGCCTGGTCTGATATCGACGACATTGACCCAAAGGATCACGTCCCGTCCTACACTTATGTCGCCTGTAAAGCTATCTCCGATAAGCTTATTTGGAAGGCCGCAGAGAGATATCCCCATATTGACTTCACCACCAGGTGGGTACCTATATGTATATAACCTCCACTACATTCACATTGTGTTGACCAATTCACAGTACTCCCCCCAACGTTATATGGATGGTTCGTTAAGCACTATCCAACCCCGAAGAGCGTGGCGGAGCTCAACGGCAACAAGTTCTTGTACGAGCTCATACAAAAGGGCGTCAAATTCCCGACTTGGCCAATCGCGACTATTTCGCACAACAGGGATATCGCGAAGGCTCATGTTCTCGCTCTCACAGCCCCGGTCCTGCCAAAGGGGGAGAAGAAGAGGTTTATAATTACGCTTGGAACGATGACCTGGGTCGAAGCGATTGAATTCCTCAAGACACCAGAGGTCGTTGCTAAATTTAAAGAGCGTGGGCATGATATCGTCGCAAGGCTTCCGGATGTTTCGGCTGCGGGGATGCAATCGCAATACAGTTTGGACACCAGTCTCACTGAGAGCGTGTTGGGTTTGAAGAAGGACGATTATATTCCTTGGAAAGAGATTCTGTTGGAAGTCATGCCCAACTTGATGGACTGGGAGCGGGCACATCCCGAGGCTTTGTAGAAACTTTGTTTATTACGACACCCGCGATCTTGAAATGTCAACTCCGCATTTGCCGAATGGCAGCCTGATCGCGTGGCTTTTGACACTCGTGCTAGATGCAGGCACCGGTGACTGTCTCGACTGGCTTGGCTCAATCCACATGGCAGCACCGGTATAGGTATGCCCTGTGAATGAGTGAATATACTTCCAATGGCAAGAATTTGAAGGCAAATATTCGCCCCGGGCGGGCACCATGACGACCGCCCAAAATCAAATCCTTGTCGCTGGCCATTGACGAATCGGGAGAGTGGGTGTGGTATTCGGGAAGCTGTGTCTGCGACAGTGCGAAAGTACCACAAGTACCCGGATGCCAACTTGAAAGTCGTGCGAATGTTAAAGGTCGCATCGCAAGTGTCAAACTCACGAATGTCGATCAGAATGACCAAAGCAGTTTGCGCAATGTGGGTGCTGAGAACTGTGCATTGTGCCTTTGAAATGGATCATTGAGACCTTGACGTTACCTCAGGTACGAAATCACCGAATCAGTAAAAACTTTCCATTGACAGTAGGTGCGAACAAACACTCCCGTTTTATGTTCCTAGATATACCAGATGTGAGCACATTGGACATTCACACGATGTGGGCGGGCGGGTGTACTGCGTATGAAAACGTCCGTTTGTATCACTCAGCCAATCAGAACGTCTCTGTATCTTTTGATCACTTGTTTTTAACTGCGTTGCTGGTCTATATAGTCCAGACTACAAATTCAGGCATGTAGTTTCCTGCGATAGGAACATCCCGCCAAATAGCTATTCACAACCAGTGGCTCTCATCGCTGATAAGAAAATATTTTAGCCTATGCCAACTGTCAGGTGTATGGCATAAGTGAGCACGCGCGAGGAGAAGCGTCTTAGCCATCAGAATCAATCGCAACCGGTCTGGACGAAATGTGGCGTGCATCTTCTCCCATCCGAAGCCTTGAAATATAGATGTACATCCATAGAAATCTTCAGTTCCCAGACACAAGGTTAAGGGGCATTCACATATCTCTGTCAAAAGTTAGAATATGAGGCGAGGTCTCCCACATCAGCCAAACAGACTGCTTCAAACGAGCTTATTGGCAGGGCGTTGTAACCGCATCAATGTCATCAGTCAGGATACCTCAACGGAAGTGGGAACATGTTATCCATATGCCCTCCATGAGTTGTGCCCGCAGGGGGGCACTGACACACACGCTATTCAAGACATCCAGACGCACTCACTCATCTATCAGCCCTAAACACAGTATTTTGTGACCGGTTTCGTTCTGACTACGATAATAGCTCGTGTGCGGGTTCAAAGCAGGTCAAATGCATTTGTGCACGGGCGTCAGAATGAACCCGTCAAGGCTGCGCAACTCGGGTGCTACCACAGCAGCCGTATATTTAACATAACAAGATCTGATAGGGCCTTGTTGGTTGACTTCAGGCCCCGTCGCATATTTGAAGCTTCGAAATGTGGAACAATAGATGATGGTGGTGGCGGCGGTAATGGCATAAGGTCCGAAATTATTGGTATGGCCGATTGCGAGGATGTCATGATGGGCGATTGATTCGGACAGACAAGTTCGCCTCCCTCAATTATTGGCTTGACGCATTCTTTCATTGGTGGCGACAATGGATCTAACAGCACCGTGAAGACCGTGGGGATGCACAGAGCTGGCAGATGTATGATGTTACTATGTACAGGAATAAGGATGTCATATCTCACGCATAACATCTATAAGTTTGCATAAACTGCATCTAGCTAGATTAATCCACGATATCTATAGTCATAATACCCTTTAGTGATTGGCCCGAATGCAGCGAGCTAGAATCCGGATTGGTCGGATATGCACCTTGCAAGAACAGAAGCATAACAGGTGCTCCCAGCTGATTTAATAGAATACTGGCTACGACAGGTGCAGAAGATGATCGATGAATCCATGTGGCGTAGTTATATATCAGCCGCCTTATCCCAGTTTGAGCATAGTACGGTGGGGTGGGGAGGTGGTTCTCGCTACTCCGGGGAGTTCTTTTCACCCCCCTTTGCCTCTCTTTGATGCCTACTCCGCAATTTCATATTAATCTTCCGTTTTCTCTATATTTTTTCCCTTTTAGAGGTAGTCTTGTGGGAGACTCGGGCATGCAGTGCCGGGCAGCGGTCCTAATTCGTGTGAACTCAGTTCATCTTGTTGCTTTAGACAAGCTTGTTTCAGCCCACTCTGCATCTGCTCTACATAATTGGGGGGACCACTCGCACCTTGGGGGCATCTATCACTTTGTACAACAGAGTAATGTTCAACTTGTACTCTTGCATACAGAGATTCAACCTTCCCGCACCCCACCACCCCCATATTCACCCTAATGCCGATGTTGAGCCACAACCCTACTTTTCGAAAACTAGCGTAAATACACAAAAAGTAGGTGATAAAAAAATCCTTTGGAACGGCTTGTAGATAGCTCTATGCTCCTGGCCCATGCCAGATCAGCATATCAACGTGGACGTGAAACAGCTTGCCTTGCAGTTCCCGGATCGCGGTCCGGCACTTATAACTGCACGGCACTGTTGCTCCGTCGTCTTTCCTCCATAGTCGCCCTTCACCGGTCAAACCCTCTTGGATTGGAAGAGGTGATTCAGTTCATCGAAGAGCGGTCAGACGAAGGTAAGAGCATTAAATTTCCGCTTTGACGGGTCCTTAGGCTTTTGCGTCAGTGACCGCGCCTTTTAGGAATGACAGAGTCATGGCGCGACTGCCGTGAGGTGTACCGGGTACGCTCGAAGTTCCTAATTACTACTGTAGGGTAGGGGAGGCAGATTGAGTTTTGCCAATTGGGGAATCTAGCAGGGGGTGTGCGACGGGGGTGTGAGATCTTTTGTGCTTCTACCAAAGTTGGATGTGTCCAGGAATGTGTATATAGGAGTTTTTATTCTTGGCTGAGTGCAGGTAATCTGGAAGCAAGCAAGTCGCAGGCTTTCTCCTTCCAACCACAGCCTTCTTCAGCCATTTCGGGCATCCTCAGAATCCAAGTCCTCGTTATCTTCGCAGAGGCCAGGAGCTGCTATGTTGCCATTGTTGTAATCGTAATCTGGGAAGCCTTCTGCCAAGTATAATGCTCGGGGGTGCCGTCTTCATGCCATTCTGCAATTCTGCATTTTCTTCCCAAGGTTAGGAGGACGGAGGCATGACGCGAAGCTTGGTGTCTGTTTTTTTTCCGTTCATTTACACTACTTTTCAAACCAACCATCACGTGTTACAACACCATTCCGGAGGGACGTATTGTACATTATGGAAGGTTGTCCAAGGTGCTCCGAGGGGAGGTCGTAGTCGATATGTTTGTAGAAGTGGTTCCAGAGACCAAGGTGTGAGGGAATACTGGAGGCTGGTTCAAAAATAGGAACGCAGGAAAACTGTAGGCTACTTGATGTGATTACCGCGCGATATCGACCCCCCCCCGGTGGTCTTGTCTCCTCTTCTGGGCCCTCCCAAAATGCCTGCTCTACCCGCGCTCATCGATGATAGCAGCCATGGCACCTCCCAGCACTCGCCTCTTTTGCGCGGTCCGTGCATGTCATTGTTTTGGGTGGGAAGAGAGGGATCCGCATACATCTTGTTTCCTTTCCCCTTCTACCACTACGTGCCAGCGGCTCCGAGTGAACGTAAGATATCTTTGATTATATGCTGAATTATCAGACGAGGGTATCACTACTGTGAATATAATTAATACCCAATTACTACCTGGCCGTGAGTAGTTGCATATTTATGGTATCCATTCTGTAATATCCTTGTCTGATATTTTAGAATATAATCAACAGATATTACACGTACAGAAATCGTCATACGCCAGCAGGTCATGTGATGATATTAATAATGTCCTCTGGCCTGCATCGTTTCCTCTAGCCATCTGTCCCACACTCCTGCCCTGCTCCGGCGTCTTCCACCTTACCTTGTCCTAGTACCGGCATGACTGGCCAATTTTTGAACCAGGACAACCAGCATCTCCGCCGGCATCATCCCCAACCACCCAACCAAAGGGTTAGGGAAGGGGGGCGTATAACACACAAGTCGCGACAGAGGGTTAGGAAAGGGGGCGTATAAACACGAGGGTTATGGGGATAATTTGGACAACTAGGGTAGGGCTGAAATGTATTTGGTAGGGCCAGGTAGGGTCTAGAAGGCACCAGCTAGGATGGGAGACAGAGATCAGGCCTTTTGGACATGGACACTCTGTTTGAGATATAGGAAATCTCCAAGTAATACTTATATAGTTGAGTTGTGAGGTGCAAGAAGCATCAAGGGTGGACAAGGATATACACATGCTTGAGGTAGATGGAACCTCACCAGGAGTGATTAGATACTTGGACATGTGTGTGAGGTGCATGGAACATCGCCAGGAGTGACCAAGTGCTCACACATGTGTGTGAGGTGCATGGAACCTCGCCAGGAGTGACTTAGGGGAGGGGAGTCAATACACAAGTCGCGACGGTGGGGCGCAACGGGCTGTTGGGGTTTCCAACTGCCCACCCGTTTCGTCTTATAAAAGACTCATCAGGCGCACGATATCCGTCAGATACCTGCCGTCCAATCGATGGTCGCCGATAGCGATCGATTGCGATTTTGATCGATAGATCAAAATCCGCGGAACGTGTACGTAATCCCCCCAATAAATGGGTGAAAATGAATTAAATACTTAGCGTCGAGTTTCGAAACCATCGCCGTGCTGACTTTAGCGCGCACTTACGCCTGAGAAAAGTCACGTGATCGTGAGTACGGTCACGTGTCATTGGGCTATGTTACCCGTCGCCCGAGGGCAAGTCACGGGGTAGGGCCGTCACGTGATCACGTGGCAAGCATCACTTTCGCACGGGGTCCATGCGTGAGAACATGTGAAACCCGGCACTGGCGACATGAATTGCCGGTGGCGGTGTACTTACCTTAGGTGGCTGTCCTTCCCACGGGTCTGCTAGAGTACGCCCCGCCCGACCGGGACGGTTAGGTCCGGGTTAGGTCAGGGTTAGGGGTGAGCTTAGTATTAGTAAGCCGCACTCGTTGGGAAGGTAAGGTAGTACTTACCGCAAAGAACGTTCCGCACGGCATATAACCGGCGAAGAAGCGAGTTAACCGCCACCAGGGAGGAGAACCTACGTTGTTTACCGCTTGACGCGATCGTTACTATTCGAGAGACTTAGGAAGGGGGCATAACCGCCCCCCCAGACGTGGTTCCGGGTTACGCCGCACCATCTCACCCAAACCGATAAAAGGCCACCTATTTAAAAACCTGTTTTCGCGTGCTGCGATCGAAGCGCAGGTCGTGCAACCCCGAAGTCTTCTAACAACGGGGTCCCAGGAAGGTTACTCAAGATCAGCAAATATGGGCCGGCCGACATACGGGAATCACCCCGCAGAGGTCGGTACCCGAACGCCCAGGGATTTCCCCATTTGGGCGCCGACTTGGTACCAGTCGCCGCAGCTAGGTTGTGCGGACAACTACGGCTGGCATGGTATACCACGTAAGCCATATCAATCGAAGTTCGCAATCGCGATCCACGGATCAGGCGTCTTCTCACGGTGGTGTTCTACCGCCGGAGCGGAAGAAGAGGCCACGGGAGCTCGAGCTTCGGCGAAGAAGTCGGTTATTAACGCCTGGCGGTCGCGCCGCGCGAGAACAGAAGCACGCCAAATTGACGTAAGGTCCATTATCTGCCGGGTTCTTTTCTTCGAAACCAACAGACGGCGACCGAAGAGACCGAGTCTATCTAGGCGTAAGAAAGGACCTTGCCAACCCGAATCTAAACACCAATCCTAAGTTTATTATACGGGAACCACGATCGTGGTTCCGTTGGATTTTTTTTTTCATTTTTCTGGACTCTGATGGGGTCCAGGCAGTCCCTGGAGCATCCTAAGATTGCTCTGTGCATGCAGAAGCAGCTGTGGGGCTGGATAGCTGGCTAAAAACATGATTCTGTCCAGCTGCACTCTGAGCACCCAAATGTTGGACATCATACTTGTAGCAGCAATGGATCATGGTTCATTTCTGGTGCCTTTTGAAGCTGTGTGAAGCTTCAACTACCTTTGTTCCAATGAATGTCTCATCCAAGTCATGTCTTGTCCTTGGTGAGGGGGAGGGGGTGGAATATGTCCATGGTATGAGGAGGATTATGGAAGCTGCAGTGGATGTCAGCTGAGCTTGTAGGCCTTGGCCAGTGGTGTTTTGAAGGTTTAAAGTTGTAAATACTTGGAAGGTGATGTGCAATGATGGTCATTGCTTGAGATGAGTGTTACAAGACAAGTCACAAATGGCATTTGTGACATGTGATTGACTTAAATGGACTTGAGAAGTGATGCTACAGTCACAAATGGCATTTGTGACCTGTTACTGGACTACTATCATGAAGCTGGTACCTACCATATATTATCCTTACACTTATTCTCTTTTGATAGAGATACAGCTTTCAACTCTACCATGACCACAAAGTCCTGTATTGCACTCATCAGTTACACATGCTGGATCTATCCAGGTCTATCATTGGTATCTGTATTCTCTGTAGAGATATCATGTATGACTTGCAATTGAATTAAATGGGATTGGGAAGTGATAAAATAGTCACAAATGCCATATGTAACTTGTGATTGACTTAAATGGAACTAAAGAGTGATGCTGCAGTCACAAATGGCATTTGTGACATGTGATTGACTTAAATGGACTTGAAGAGTGATACCACAGTCACAAATGGCATTTGTGACCTGTGACTAGACTACTGTCATAAAGCTGGTACATGGACTTGTGATTGGGTTAGGGGAGGGGAGTCAATACACGAGTCGCGACGGTGGGGCGCAACGGGCTGTTGGGGTTTCCAACTGCCCACCCGTTTCGTCTTATAAAAGACTCATCAGGCGCACGATATCCGTCAGATACCTGCCGTCCAATCGATGGTCGCCGATAGCGATCGATTGCGATTTG
>JAEBUN010000076.1:0-75525 GCA_023014365.1 Lepiota brunneoincarnata
GTAAAACACGTTTTCCTGGCTGATCACCATCCCCACACAGATGTCTCTGTTCTGGGGCCATTTCTCAACGCCTTGGGATACAGTAACTTACATCTGGAAGGTCTCTCCCGTGCCTTTCCAACAAGCCCACTCACGTCCGGTTGCGCTTAGCAGTTGTCTTGCAAATTGAGGATCTTTGCTGTCTCATCACTTTCCCTCCTTGCAGGGCTTCTGGGCCCACTGCCTTGCTTCAACATGCTTGGGCTTATCTTTTTTATGTTGGAAATAAAAACCAATTGTGAGTGTCATGGTGCACAGGGGGTCCAAGCATTGACTGCTTGTCCCTATGATCACCCACCTCCCTGTGGTTTGTGTTAGGGGAAGTAAGGCACCGGAACCAAGTTGATATTCAGGTGGCGATTACAATCGCCACCCATGCTATATATATACATAGTGGTCTGCGCACAGACCGGGTAACCAGACACTACGATAGCTACCAGTAATAACGTACGCAAACAATAAACAAGCAACTAATAATAGAAGTCGCCTGCAGATCGGGCTTGGGGATGGGGGTGGCCGAAGGCCGAGACCGGGCTCGGGCATCGGGCATCGGCTAAGAAGGCTGAGCCCGGACGTCCAACCACAGGTCCCTAGAAGTACCTTGCATAAGGGGGGGTGCAATGCAAAGCACACGACGCTAGTCCCCTTACACCAGCCCCCTCTTAAGAGTCGACGACCCGGCGACTTGGTTCCTTTGTCCTAAAAAGCGCGAGCCCAATGGCCATCCGCTAGCCGAATGACAGACCCATCCACCACAAGGGAACGGGCCATATCAAGACGGTCGGCAGGGGCAGTAGGCATAACCCCCCGGCCCCAGGTCGAGAGGACACTGTTGACCTCCATCAGGGTCAAGGCCGGTGGTAGGGGTGGCGCTTCCATTCTGGACTGATGGGACTTCCGGGAGTAGACGTGCCGGAGGGGGTAGAGATGGGCATAGGGGAGCTGCGTGACGGTTGCTGAGAAACCGCGGGCGAACGGGTAGGGGTAGGAGTAGATAGTGCGGCCGTACGCATAGTTGTCGAAGGGACGGCCGGCCGCCGGGGTAGCGATGTGAGGGGGAGTGGGTGCGACTGAAGAGGCCTGCGAGGAGGACCGCACACCCGGATGTGCCCAGTCTGGGGACTGGGCGGTGGCAGAGCCGGGGGCTAACGGGGTCGTATGGGCCGGAGCAGGAGCCTGGGCTGCTCCAGGAGCAGACGGTCCGGGGGCCGCCAAGGCGGGGCCGGAAACCGCTATGGTCTTCTCCTTCTTTGTCTTGGGAAGATGGACGCGCTTGCGCGCAATCCGCTTACCTAATACCACAAGGGCATCACCGAGTTGCTGCTCGGTCCCCCTAATAGAGACATGGTGCTCGTCGGCACCATCCGTGGCCACTGAATAGATACGGAGGTGAGCGCCGCTAATGTCTGCGACCTGTTTAAGGCCGCGGCCACCGCGACCAATCACGTGACCACTCAAGCCGTTGGCGATGACGAGAGTGGTCTGATAGCGATCGGCCTGGTCTTCTCTCGGGTAGTAGGCTGAGAGCGGGAGGGCGGTAGATGTGCCTTTTACCGAGGGGCGAGTGGGGCCCGGGCGGTTAGGAGTGCGTGGGGCGCCGGCAGAAACCTGCGAGCGACCCTTTCGGGTAGTGGCCGTTTGAATGATGGCTGGAGAAGGACCGGTGGCAGCCATCAAGGGACGTTCCTCGAGGGTGCGCAGGCGGGACGAGAGCGAACCGATCGAGCGGTTAAGCTCACCGATCCGGGCCAATAAGGCCTGAGTGTCCTCACCTGAACGCGAGGGTCCTGCCGAGGCAGGGGCTGTGGTCGGTAGTGTGGGCGCAGTCGCTTTCTGCTTGCCTGAGGACTTTCGGCAAGGCATACTGGCGATAGGGCTGGGGACAGGGTAGATGGGGTGCAGAGAGCTAGGGTGGCAAGTCCGCGTAGAGACCTGAATATTCTGTTAGGGGAAGTAAGGCACCGGAACCAAGTTGATATTCAGGTGGCGATTACAATCGCCACCCACGCTATATATATACATAGTGGTCTGCGCACAGACCGGGTAACCAGACACTACAATAGCTACCAGTAATAACGTACGCAAACAATAAACAAGCAACTAATAATAGAAGTCACCCGCAGATCGGGCTCGGGGATGGGGGTGGCCGAAGGCCGAGACCAGGCTTGGGCATCGGGCATCGGCTAAGAAGGCCGAGCCCGGACGTCCAACCACAGGTCCCTAGAAGTACCTTGCGTAAGGGGGGGCGCAATGCAAAGCACACAACGCCAGTCCCCTTACAGTTTGGCTCCTGAGCATTTTATTTCTCTCATCCTCTATGTAAAAGGTAGCCAGCATGCCAGGATAGTTATCTACTCATTCTATTGTTCTGGCTTTACTTTAAATACCATAGCAAGAATCCCCTGCAGTCTCAATTCTCACAGAATCACACATACAAGTTTCTGAGGCTGTAAGAAGTCTTTATCACTTTCCTCTCATGACAATTACTTGTCTTCTAACAGGTATAGAATACATCAGTTCTTGCATATATGAGTTTCTGAGGCTAATGATCACTCATATTCTAACATTTTACTCTTATTCACCCTTCCTACCCTTCTTTGGTTATTTGTACCTGTTTTTTTCTTTTTTTGGAGGGGCTAATATATGTGTATGGAAAAGATGGTTACAAAACTGGACTTCTAGATGGAGGAGCAGAAGCAAAGGAATGGGAGCTCAAGGAATGGAACTTTGATTAGTTTATTGCCAATATAAACACTTTTTATAACATAGTACAAAAAAGTTCAAGTTTGAACCTGTTTGAACCCTGAACTGAACCTTCTGAACTGAGTTCAGGAGGTTCAGTTCAGGTTCAGGTTCAGGTTCAGTAAATCTGAGTAGGTTCAGGTTCAGGTTCAGGCTGAGGGGGTGCCAAACTGAACTGAACTGAACTTTGGCACCCCTATCTGTCCCCGATGAGCAACTGCCTCTCTGTCACTCTTCCATGGCTGAGGTTTACCTGGAAAAGGCACGCAGGAGGGCCAGAGCCCCTGATCCTCATTGCGGCTTTCCTGATCCCTCACCAGCAGCTACTACAACAATGGGGGAAAGGATGTCTACAGCAACCCAGAAGGGCCCTCAAGCCCCATATTGGTAATGACAGGATGCCCCAGGTGCCTCTTCCCCCTCCTACATATATCGCGTGTTCCATTCTCCCTCCCCCCCAATCCTTGTAACCACTTGCCTATTTCCCCCCCTCTAATTGTATGGTCAATTAGGATAGGAATATAAAGCAATTTTATGCAATTCTCTTTGGTCATAGACCACCAGAGACTTAAAGAGTTATACTTTTTAAAACCAGACCCTTTGAAACGATTGAGATATTGGCAGACCCTTTCTGCTTGACTCAAGAACTGAATACGAGTTGCTATGACTCTTCTGTTCTTAAGTAGAAAGTTCACTAACTTCTGTTTCTTTGGGTTCCTCTTAGAGGCCTTGCCTCAGAAGTATACCATTGAATTGTAGAGCTGTTTAATTGAGAAGTGAACATAGTATGCTAGGGCCCATTGAAAACGCTGTCTACTAGGTCTATCTAGTTTTAAAGATACTTACTGCGGGAGCTGTTAGGGGAAGTAAGAGCACCGGAACCAAGTTGATATTTGGGTGGCGAATACAATCGACACCCACACTACTTATATACATAGAGGCCTGCGCACAGACCGGGTAGCCAAACACTACGTAGCTACTAGAACATAACGTACGCAAGCAATATACAAACAACGTCAGTCGCACGTGGGTTAGACTCGGGGATGGGGGTGGCCGAAGGCCGAGGCCGGGCTTAGGCATCGGGCATCGGCTAGAGAGGCCGAGCACGGATACCCAACCACAGACCCCTAGACATACCTTGCGTAAGGGGATATAGTCCCCTTACAGGAGCTCGCAAGAAGCCTGTCTTGCTGAGTAGTATAAAGTTTTATTGCATTGTTCAGAAGCTGTAGTGCACTAGGGCCCATTAGATAACACTGTCTGCTAGGCCTACTAGCTTAAAGACACTTACTGCAGGAGCTTGTCAAAAGCCTGTCTCACTAGGTAGTGTAAATTTATAGTATTGTCAAGAGAAAAGGATGTAGTATGCTAGGGCCCATTAGAACATGTTGTCTGCTAGGTCTACAGAGGTTCACTGATTGCGAAAGCTTGCATTTTACCTGACTTATTGAATCATGAAGATATTAGTTAACATATTATATAGTAATGACCGTCAAAGTTCCCATTGTATTCAGATAGGACAACTGTCTGTCTAGTTAGAGACTAAGAGATTAACTTACCAAGACCCTAAAAACATTAGAATTGAATATATTTCTGGAGATCTGCGACAATCTCTCCCCCATGAACTTATAAAGTCAGAATTAGCAAACTTGTTAACAAACTTTGTTTTTGATCTTGTAAAGTAATCCACTTTTCAACAGTGCAAGCACATTCTGAGTGCAAAAATGATGGTCAGTAATTTACAAGTGACTCCTGGAAAGATACCAGTGTATTAGTTGAGTCCAGTCCAAGAGTGCAGATGTTCACTTGTGCCATAACCCAGCTTATGTCTACTAATCATTTGTGCCTTGGACTAGGTCATTATACTGATGCATGTGTTACATTGACAATGTACAATATGCTTGCAATAAGTCAACATGCTGGGAAAAAGATGCCTCTCCAGATATTGGACACTCAGCCTCTGTATGTGGCTATTCAACTCTTAGGGTTACAGGTCATCTTCTCAGCCACTGATATAATGCTTCAGGTGCCTTTTACTTTGATCCTTTTATTACTTCACTTGTTTGGGGAGGGGGGTATTATGTGCATGTGTATATTGAAAATTAAAAAAATTAAAAAAGGGGACATGGGAGATGCAATGGTACAAAAATGTAAAAAGAAAAAGAGCAGTGGGAGCTACAAGTGTCCAAAAAAATTCCAACTTTGGTGGGATTCCTAATAACTCAATCACTGATCCCTCCCTTGTCCCCCTCCATTGTCATCATCTTTACCCTAGTTATTCTCATCATCTTCATTGGACAACCTCTCATCCTCTCCAGTAGACCCCTTGGACTCATCTTCTTCTAACCTGTTCTCATCCCTATCAGCTTGGCTGATGCCTGGGATTCCCCCTTCTCCAAATCAAGTAGGTGCCATATCCTTGCTGTCCTGGGTATAGGTTTGCCCTCCCAACAAGTCCATATTGATATTAGGCATCAGGTTCCTGTGTTAGGGCACCAGCTTAGCAATACTCTCTGCTACCTGATGTACCTTGAAGTAAACTGCTACTGCTTCCCAGTCATTTTGATCCTCTATCTGCTACTGCTCAAGATAATTCTTCCTGAACACCTCCAGCAATTGCTCAGTAATGAGAATTTGACACTCCAATATCATCTGGTGGAGCTTTAGCTCTACTGATAACTGGATCATCCCAGATGCAAGCTCTTGGATGGTCTCTGTTGGAGTTTGTATCAGCCCCAGGTAGGACCAAATGTGTTTGGAACCCAAAGATGCTGTTTTTGGTACTTACCAGATTCTTGTGTCAGCCAAATATCCCCTGGGCACCTATCCCCTGGGCACTTATCTACCTCCAGGGTACTTGCCACTCCTTGCTTTGCTTCTGTTGCACTGACCTTTGATTTATTGATATCCTTTTCACTGAACTGACTGAGTAATGAGCTCCTAGCAGAGTGTTTTGGGAGCTAAATTTTGACAGTTGAGGAAGCAGCCTCACACTTAATCTTAGATGTGGTGCAGTACACACACTTCATCCTTCTCCTCCCTGTGTTACTTTTATATGAAGTGCATCCCAAGGGTTGAATTAAAATATGCTTACCTGATTTGGGAGGCACAAATTCAACCTCTGTCTTGGTACAATTCTGGTAGGGATTTTTTCCACCAATGGTCTGGCTCTTTACCTTCCATGAGTCAAAGGCAATAACTGTCACCTGTTATGAACAGTCTAGACAGAGAGGAGCTAGAACAAGTATTTGACCTTACAAGATGGGTACAGGAGACCACAGACCAGCTATGAGCCCAAGAATATGAAGATGAAGAAGGAAAATACTATAATGCCATACAGGACCTGGCAAGAGACATAGGAATGGAGGTAACCTTGGAGGATATTCTGGAATACCCTGTGGATGAAGGAGATAGTTATGGATTGACTGATCCAACCTTCAGCACAGATGGAAGCACCAAGAGAATGGAGAGCAAGAATGGAGAAGGATCCATGGTGTTATGATCCGTGCTCCTTCTGTATCCGAGGATAACTGGAGACGGCCTTCAATCACTCTATAAGGTGTCCGAGACGGTTGGCCTTATAGAGCTTAGTGGATCGCGCTCAATGAGATAACGAGGGAAGACGCCAAGTTAAGGCAGAGAGGTAAACGACCGCTGTTAACAAGATTAAAGCTTGAGGCTTTAATCTCTACTTGTACAGGCCTTATATACCTATGAGGTGCTATATACTCGTTATAGGTTACTTGGCTGTTCTACTGGTCGTGCGCAGTCCTGACCATGATGCACATCCTGGCTGATGGCATCCTAGTGTTATTTATATTACAATGAGTCAGTACTCTCGCTACTGCTGTGCGATGTTCCATCGCTTTCCTTTGACTCATAATCTTCTTCTCCCGATTGTATCTCCATGGGGTCTTCTTCGTTCTTGCTCTCCATTCTCTCGGTGCTTCCATCCGTATCGGAGGTTGGGTCGGTTGATCCATGGTTATCTTCCTCGTCCTCGGGGTATTCCAATATATCCTCCAAGGTTATCTCCATTCCTGCTTCTCTTGCCAGGTCCTGCATGGCGGTATAATATTCCCCTTCCTCGTCTTCGTATTCTTGTGCCCGTAATTGGTCTGTAGTCTCCTGTACCCATCTTGTAAAGTCGAACAATAGTTCTTGTTCCTCCCGGTCTGGACTGTTCATAACACATGGAGATAGGATTGGGAGAAGAGAATTATGAGTCAGAGGAAAATGATGGAACATTACACAACAGTGGAATGGAGAACGAGAACAGTGACTCATTGTAAGATAAGAATAGCAGTAGGATGCCATCAGCTAGGATGTGCATCATAGTCAAGGCTGCACAGGACAAATAGAATAGCCCAATAACCTATAACAAGTATATGGTATCTCATAGGTATATAAAGGCTTGTACAAGTAAAAATTAAAGCCTTAAGCTTTAATCTTGTTAACAGTGGTCATTAACCTCTCTAGGCCTTAACTTGGCATGTTTTCTCATTATCTCATTGAATGCAATCCACTAAGCTTTGCAAGGCCAACCATCTTGGACACCTTGTAGAGTGATTGAAGGCCTTCTCCAGTTATCTTTGGATACAGAAAGAGCAAGGATCATAACATCACCTCTGCATCTTTATTATCCCCAACTGTCATCTTGGCCTGATTGGTGCATAGAATATAAGGAACAACCTTGACGTGTGATATGAGAGTATGCACTACTTGCTTTGGGGGCTTTTCTTCTTCTAATTCCCCTACCTTCCTCAATTTAGGTCCTAGTCATTTTTCCTCAGCTGCTGCATTTTTTGCTTGCTGCTCTGTTATATTCATTTTCTCTTTTCTTTTTCTATTGCCTTTGTTTCCTCTTACCTTCTGCTTATCCCACAAGGCTATTTCCCTCTCATATCCTTCCTCCTCCTTATCCAGAGGTTTGCTGACCATCACCTTGACCTTTGTTTCCTTTGCCTGCCTTTTCTCAAGACCTGCATCTTGCAATTTGGGCATGGCTGTCACTTGCTCCTTTTCCTGGCCCTTACCCTTCCCTTTGTTCTCCTCTCTCTCATTACTTTCCTTCATGTCTTTTTTTGTCTGTGCCTCTGTTCCTATCACTTCCATTTCTGTCATCACATAACCTGCTATCTCCCAAGCTTTTTAAGCCCTCAATTCAGTCTTTTTCTCTGCCTTCTCTACCCTCTATTGTTTTTTTGTCTCCTAAATCTTCTCATCACTGTCAATTATTTCCAACCTCTTACACTTTCTTTTAGTCACCTCTGCCTTGCAAAGGAGCACCTTTCCCATGATCTAGGGGTTTTTCAGCATTAGTTTTGCTAGTTTCTTGTATAAAAGGTTGGTAAGCCAGTCCAGGTCATCCATGATGGAGGGTTTGGAGATGGGGTGCAAGTTATCCACCACTTTATAGTGCTGTTTGTAGCCCATGTGACTATCATATTCCTGGTTGGAATGAGATTCCAGATCCAATAGTATAATATTTCCTTTTATGGAAATTACGTAATTTTCAAAAATGATGTCATCGGATTCGCAATTTTATTCTGATCAAGAATATACTACTCATATGTTCTAAAACAATTTCCTTCACAAGTTATTCACATTTTTCTGTAAATAATAAATTCAATTAACTCGGATCCTTGCAAACTGGATTTTACTCAGACTAGTCTGTGTGGGTCCACACAGATCTGTGCAGATCCATATGGACTACTCAGAATATATGGGAGAGTGGAAAGACTTCTAGGTGTGGGTGGGAGTTTGTAAGTGCTTAGCTGACTCCTACAGGTAACTTGGTACATACTGTGCCACTTGGTGCTGGACTGGAGGAAGAGTGGCAGGATATCCTCTGCTACCCCCAGAGAAGTATTAGAAGAGATCCTATACAATTGATTTTTGGTGGACTTGCTGTGCCCAGACTGAAGGGTGCCCACTATGTCAACATGCTCCACATTATTGTACTGACAAACAATGGCAAGGTAGGTTACCTATGACATGGAGCCTTTAGATATAGGTGGAGGTGTTGCAGATCTAAATGCAGATGAGCTCAGTCTTGCAGCTGGAAGACTCTCCCAGGATCTTGAGTCATGTTGTCTAGAAGATCAGAAACTTGCAGTAAGCATAGAGCCACTTCCTGAGCATCTGGATATTCCAGTAATGCTCTCCAGTCTCAAAATGGTAGCCATTAATGAAGGACTATGAGTGCTGAGGGTACTCGAGAACTGCCTCAAGAATAATCTTCCAATTCTTGAAGGTGGTATTGTAATAATTATCAATAAAGGAGTAGCTGGGGGTAGCCAGGCTGAGGTCCTTTACCAAGAAACCATGTTTTGCCTGCAAGTCCATCCTCAGGAGCACATCTTCATGCCACATTTAATGAAAGTACCTATTTAGCTTTTGGGCTAAGTGCTGAATTTGGAAGAGATTGATGCAGCTGCCCTTGTAGAGCAGCTTTATGTATTGACTATAATCCATCTACTAGATGAAAGGTAAGCTGATGGAAGAGTAAGTGATGGCAAGTGCATGGTACTAGAGGGAACTAAATAAGTTGAATATGGATTTCAGCTTTTCTGTATATCAGACAAGGAGGTTTGCTGTCTCCTGCCAAATGTCTATACTGGCATGCATTTGATACAAAAATATGAGGTATATGCAGTACTAGAGTTTAGCTATACAAGGGGTTATGATGTAAGGGTATGCCCAACTACCATTTTTTTGGATAGACAACAGAGCCAAATAGAAAAAAAGTAGGTAGGAAAATCAGAATTTAAAAAATAGTTGGTAACTACCACCTTCCTAAAACCCTACATAGCTATATTGATATTGAACAAAAGCTCTTATGTTGTTTTCCAGAAGTTTGTTGTAGAGCTATACCCAAATTTCAAAATCAATCTATCAAGAATAGTAGTTAATCAAAGATATCTTACCCAATCTATGTCCTTGTAGCTGGGAAAGATGACTATTACTGTTGTGCCATCACTGTCTTTACAAAATTCACTACATGTGTTCTCCTATATATCCATTATATTACTTATCCCTGCCTATTGTGATATATAGGGACACACTTTTTGTAACTAAGCTACCAGAGCATCAAATTTTGTTAAGATGCTGAAATTGTAGTGTCTTCCTCTGCAATGACTGAACCATTCCAAATGGTAGGTACTGCTCTGTGGGTTGGACTTAGGTCTAGCTGGGTATGTGCTTTTTGTGGGAGCATGTTCTCATGCAGTGAGAAATACACTTGAAGAGCTGAACCACATAGTTGAACATTATAGAGAGAGCTATGTGGGATAGAAGAAAGTGGTAAGGAGTGTATGGGAATCAGAAGGAAAGTGGTAAAGAGTATATAAGAAGTAGAAGGAAAGTGGTAAGGAGTGTGTGGGAGCCAGCCTCAATGTTGTCACACCAATGTGCTTAGTCACACAATGATGCATTTCAAAGTTACTTTTTGATGTTAAGTTTATTGATTGAAGACAAATAAACAAATATTATTGTAGTTTAAAAATAGTTAATATGTTAAACATTATAGTGATAGCAGTGTAGGGTTAGGGTGGAGTACCATAGTGGTGGTGTGCAGAAGCAGGAGCTGGGAATACTTAAGGCCAGTACTCAAATTTGAATCTCTCATCTATGACAAATGGGGTGTGGTTGTCTGAGAGAGATGGACAAGTCTTCAGGACTCATTCCTTGTATACAAACAGATTTATGATAGACTCCTTAATGTGCACACTCTGAGAATTTTGACCCAAGGTTTGATCTGGGTTCACTAGGGGGTTCTGAAAGGTTTGTCCTGGGTTTATCACACAACCACTAGTAGTGACAAGTGGTGGCTGTTACACCTGCAGCCACTCATCCACCTCTCTAGTTCTTTTCTCACATGTTAAGCACCCTATGGGGCATATTACCAGGCATACATCATATTTCATTGGAGGAGAGGGAGGCAGACAAAACAGAAAGATATAGATGGGCATGTAAGACTAAGACAAAACAACCAAGTTCACAATCCTGATATATGGAGCTATCATGCTAATTCAGCCCTTTGTTCAGCAAATTCTGCATTTGACAAGCATTATTTGTGGTAAGGGGGGGAATGAATGTGCTGCTGCATTGCTCACTATCACTTTGAATAGTTTAGAGGACCTGTTGCATGATTTGTAGAATGGTGTAACCTTGCAGACCATCATGCATGGCTATTATGTATGCCTAATGGATGTTTTAGGCTTGAGTTTCATTGTTTTTTTTTGCATGGAGACTGAATATTGACTGTTTATAATTGTACAGGCCATGATGATTTCAAAGATTCCTCCCTGGTTATCCCTCCCTCTTCTGCTCCTTTCTCTATAGTGCAGGCTAGGCAAGCAGCAAGGGTGGATTAGTCACCAGCATGATGGGAGTCATTGTGACTATAGTGGTTGTTGTTATTGTTATTGTTGTGAGGGGCAGGGAAGGCATTGTGAATGTTGGGAGAACCTGCTGTGATTGCAACCTCTTTAATACATTCTGCTGTTGTTAGTCACATTTTGTAAGTCAAGTTTATCCTGCACTTCCTGAACCTCAACTTGAGAAGCTTCCAAGTAAAGTCCATGTTTATTCTAAACAAGTGTTTTCCAAAAATTCTTGAAACCAAGCTTGTCTATTCTGGTTGTGATTTGGGCTTGGATCTTGGTTTGGAATAATTCCATGGGATACATGAGGTGAAGCTTATTCTTGAGCAGGCAATAATCTTGTTGAAGTGGTCCTTGGCTAGTCACTAAGACAAATGTAGATGTAGCTTTGCCCAAAATTGCTGCCAATATTGTTAGAAGCATGGTGGTGCAGTATTGGATGAGTGAGTTGTGGTCAGATAAGGACTTGGATTTTGCTTGTCCAAGATGAGTAGGCTGTGGGTGGATAGGAACTTTGTTTTAGCTTGTCCAAGATGAGTGGAGTATTGTTGGATAAGTACTTGGCTTTTGCTCATCTAAGATGAGTGAGCTATTTGTTGGATATGCACTTAGCTTTAGCTTATCCAAGACAAGTAGACTATTATTATATTAGTAGGAGAATTCCTTTCATCTCCAATGAATAGTGTATGACTGGATTAGCACTTGCATTTCTCTCATCCAGCATGAGTAGGGCATAGCTGAATAGGCAGTTGAGTTTCTCTCTTACATAAGAAGTAGAAGGTACTTGGATTAAATGTTGGATTTCTCTTGTTTACAATAGGTAATATACATCTAGACAGGCAGTTAGGTGTGTTTTGTCCATGATGGACAGAATGTCTTTGGATAAACAGCTGAATTCCTTTTGACCAAGATGATTAGAGCATGACTGCATTGGCTGTTGGATGTCTCTCCTCCACAATGAGAAAAATACACATGAATTAACTATTGCAGTGCTCTTGTCCAAGATGGGTGAAGCATACTGGGATTGGCCATTTAAGTTCTCTCTTTATGATGAACAAGGGTATACTTGGACTAGCACTTGAATTACACCTGTCTAAGATGAGTAACACACCTAAATGATTTCTCTCATCTACAATGAACAGGGTACACTTAGATTGACAGCACCAATTTCACTCATCCATGACAAAGTGACTATACCTGAATCAGCATCCAGGCCTCCTATGTCCTAGACAAGCGAGGGAGTTCCTAGACACAATCCAACTCCTCTCTTCCAAGACAAGCTTAAAGCTCCTGGATAAAGGGTTGAAATTATTTTATCTATGATAAATAATGTGCATAGGTATCTTTGTTTGAATCATAAGAATAGCCATTGGTGAAGTGAGAGTCAAGAGCCTTCCTACTCATTCCAGCAATAGAAAAGTGACAACTGGGACAAGAAAGATCACTACTGGTCAACTACTGGTGGTTATTTGAGGAGCTCAGGAATAAGATAATTTTTGTTGCCTCCATAAACTCTCATGTGTAAAATAAATGATGGAGATCCTCTGACCATCCTTCCACTTTCTCACCCAATGCCCCAAAATCTGCCCTTTTATGAACACAGCATCTCCAAGGAGGTAGTGTATCCTGAGATTCAGCTTCTCAATGTACAGCTTACCTCCTTCTGTGAATATGCCAAGGTAAACTATGGGCACCCATAATTGTGGAGGATCATGGGTATCCTTGTGAGACAGTGTCTGCTTATTGTACATAATGGTCCTAGAAACCTAAACCAAAGGGTCTACAGACCCAAGTGCTTCTACATGAGCATATTTCTTGCTGACCATGTCTCAGAGCTGTTTTGTTGCCTCAAACTAGACTAGGTCAATTTGTTCAAATGCCTAGTTCACAAGATATAAGAGGGTTTGTATATTGTGTAGTAAGTTGACTACACAGGTAAATTGTTTATCTGCTTGGATCATAGAATTTGAGGCAACAGGATCTTCATGTTTGAGAGAGAGCTATGAGTGAAAATAATATAGTAGATATTTCCTATTTACTATATGTCCAATACCATGCTATGAACTGGAAACATAGGTGATCCCAGCAAGTTGTCCTAGTCTTTGAACATATGCATCTCTATAGTCTTGTGGGTTCTGATTGGCACATCTACTACAAGTGACCCTCATAGATCTTCCAAGAACTATCATGATAGCATAAGTCCTGTTCTATACTATCCTCAGTAAATACCAAGACAAAAAGGGAGGTACATACATGACATTGGGATATGAGAAATCTGGGAAGGGAATATACCAGAGAGACTCCATTGCTACTTATAGCAACTCTTGCTTTACTGTCATTCCAAATAGTCTCTACCTTGGGGGATGAGGGCAGGCCTGACTGCATATGTGGCTGTCCTCTGACATAGCATTTATAAAGTTGAAGTTGGAGAACTTGACTAAGAATGAGTTAGTGAGCAAAACCAAGTAATAGCTAAGACTGCATACCTCTATTTTTCTTGCCATATTTTACCTTCCTGGTGATCATACCCAAAGCATTTTTCAAAAAATGCCATCTTCCTTTATCATCATTCTGCTCTCCTATACTGTCTTTGACACTAGTGAGCTCACTTGGATCTGCTGGATTTTTTCTAAAGAGTTTATTGTACTTAGTAGAGTTCTCCCCAGCTGTGAATGGCTCTCTTCCCATTTTAGCCTCAATGTCATTGAGCTTACCTCCAAAAAGTGCCTTGAAGTTGGGAAGTCTTTACACTCCTCCATATATTCCAAGTAGTCTGTATGGATCTGCACTGATTTTTATGTGGATCTACACAGATCTATACAGACTTTTGTATAGAAAATTTTAACATTTATTACATTTTTTGCATGGATCCACACAGATCCATGTGGACCTACACAAACTAGTCTGAGTAAAATCCAGTTTGCAAGGATCCAAGTTAATTGAATTTATTATTTACAGAAAAATGTGAATAACTTGTGAAGGAAATTGTTTTAGAACATATGAGTAAAATATTCTTGATCAGAATAAAATTGCGAATCCGATGACACCATTTTTGAAAATTACGTAATTTCCATAAAAGGAAATATTATACTATTGGATCTGGAATCTCATTCCAACCAGGAATATGATAGTCACATAGGCTGCAAAAATTTCCTTCACAAGTTATTTACAATTTTCTTCTGATATTCCTTATATCCACCACATTTTTTTGAGTTTTTTGTATTTTTCTCAACAGTTGAATTACCCTGAGTTATGTGAGTAATATATTTGGAATCTGCATTAAATTTGGTACCATCCTACATTTTTTTCATATAGCTAATTAGTATTTAAGCAATTGATAACATAGGTAATAAGCAAGTTACACTGTTCATAAGTGGTATATGTATAACTTGGTGATCAAATTTTTATAGGGGATTGTGGTATAGTGAGTGGTCTTAATTACTGTTATTACTTGTATTTCCTTGAGGTCTTGAGTTCAAATTCCAGCAATAGATATATTTTATTGGTGGCTCAGATTCATTTCAGTCTACTTGGATCTGCATGGATCTGTACAGAGTCTGAGTGAGTCTGTATAGATCTGCACAGACTCACTTGGATACCTAAGGGAGTGTAAATTACTGAAAGTTAGGGAGATCATCTTGGGCTTTAGTTAATATTGTTTGTCTGGTTTCCTCCCTGTGTTTCTGGTCAGTCTGTTCTTCAGGAATATAACTTAGTTGAATCACATACATGAGTTGTTTTATTGTATTGGTCAATTTCCTCAGGTTATATATTTTCTCTAGCTGGTTAGGGTGATCAACTTGGATGAACTCCACATCTCAACCATCTAGCAGTTCTGTTGGTTCTTGCAACTATCCATTCATTAGGTTTGGACATGGAAAGATAATGTTGTCTTATGGTGGAGCTCATTCTGGCCCTTTTCACCCAATACTTTTCAATATACTTTGAGATCTGCTCTGGTTTATAAGACCCTTTATATCTTGTCTTTCCCTTCTCTCATCTTCTCTCTGCCTTTTCCCATGTCTTTTCTGCTTTCTTCCCCTTTTTTGCCTCTTTAATATGCATAAGAGAGTGTGTGATGAGAATTGGAAGTTTGTTTGCACTAGTGTATCAACATCTCCTCCCTCTAATATTCACTTGTTCTGAACAATCTGATACCATTAGCTAGATTCATTCAGATAGAGTCAATGTAATTTATGGTCCCTTTCTCTTTACTAGCTTTCTGGAGACTGATCATTAGATGATAGGATAAGAAAAATAGAACTACAAAAAACCAGCAGCAGTGTAGTATTTCATGCTGAGGTGGAGTGGTGTGCCACCCCTGGATGTTAGACCATACTGCACCTAGCTTGCTCAATGCAATCATCCTGGTATAGGCTTGTTAGATCTTTACTGGTGGACTTCCCTATCCACAGTGAAGGCTACTATATGCAAAAACAGCAGTGCTGCCCAAGGATGTTGGACCTTCACTGTACCAAGTACATCTGATGCAATCATCCTGATGTAGGCATTGTACTTGATAGATGAGGAAAGCTGGTAGAAAGTGAATGAAGTAGTTAATGGATATGTAAGGCTCATCAAAGCTTTTTGTGCATAGGATCTACAGGATTTCAATGGAAACTGAGAGAGCTAGCTATCTGATATGGTATTGGTTCTGACATTTCTTCATCTAACAAGGAGTCAGCTTGTGAAAATCAGTGTATTAATATCCAGTATTATTTACCTCTGTTGGTAGGGAGTGGTGGCAAGGATTGTAGGGTAATACTTGGCTCAGAAGTGGTTTTTGTGTCTGCAGCAGTTTGTTAGCATTAAGCAGGCTGTGAATGATTGGCTTACCATTGGAAAGGGTGGGAGTACTTAAGAAGATGAGTATACTGGTGGTAAGAGCTTCCTCACCTGATAAGTGTGCAGAGTTGTCTGGCTCACTGACTGAACCTAATATATCTTCAATGATGTTGGTGGGTTGTGGAGAGTGGTTGTTGTCATTGTCCACTATGATTGACTTGCAGCGATGTTTTGTCCCCTTGGGTGGAGTAGCACTCTCTTCTTGTTTTCATTGGACATCTCCTTGTCTTTGAGATCAGTGAACTTGCCCTGCAGCAACAACTGCAATTCTGGGAAAAATATAATCAATTTGGTTGAAGTAACAACTGATATCAAAAGGCAAACTTTCCCCCAGTTGTTTATTCACAAAAATATTGAACATACAGTAAGGGACAAAACCCTTCCAATGATTTTTATACTTCAACAAATATGTTAATAACTGCCCACCTACTAAAGGTGAAACCTTCATACTTTAATTGGGAATACCTATATAGCTCATGTATCATCCTGCCAAATATCATTATGTCATATGCCTTTTTGGGAAGTCGGTGAATTAAACAACTATTTAAGGTCATTGGAAGGGTTTTGTCCATTTCTACTCTAATCACATGATTTTGTTTATTACAGCCAAATAAGTGCAGATAAATGTCATGTGACTGGTTGGAATAATGTATAAACATAGCTGCTCACTCCTGTAGCTCACACCACCCCCCCAACCTCATTTTGCTAACATATAATCTTTCTCTATGACTCAATGCAACCATATTCTTTCTCTTTACTTGGTGGTTGCCCAACCAAGCTTTCTGTTGGCAATATCAAATATGCCACTCATCTTATCACATCCTGCAAGGCTGAAAATGCCTCCCAAATCACCAGAACCCTTTATCCTGTCATTGACCAATCTCTATCCTCCAAAACAGTTTGCAGAGCACTCAAAAAAGCTAGAATGAAGGCTGTAGTCAAGCAGAAAAGGCCTAAACTCTCTGTTATACACAAGAGGAAAAGATTGAAGTGGGCAGAGGCACATGCAGACTGGACCCTGGAAGACTGGAAGAGGGTGGTTTGGTCAGATGAGACCAAAATCAATTGCTTAGGGTCAGATGGCAGGGTTTGGGTCTGGAAAAGAGCAGGGGAGAGGCTTAGTGATAGGCTGGTACAGGGAACCACAAAGTTTGGAGGAGGTTCTATCATGGTATGGAGCTGTATGCTGTGGGAGGGTCTAGGGTTGGCAGCCAAGATTAATGGTAAGATGGATGGTGATCTATTTGTCACCATTTTGGAGGATGAACTCAAGGGGAGCCTGGAGTGGTATGACAAAGAGGTGGAGGATATTGTCTTTCAACAAGATAATGATCCCAAACATAGGTGCACCAAGGCTCAAAAATGGTTCAAAGCAGCTGAAATGGAGGTTATGGTGTGGCCTCCACAATCTCCAGACCTTAATCCAATTGAACATTTGTGGACTCACCTTAAAATCAAGTTAGGGGAGTATGACACTCCACCTCAGGGAATGGAAGAATTATGGGAGAGAATACAAAAGGAATGGGGTCAGATTTCAGCAGAAGTGTGTCAGAATCTGATAGAGAGTATTGCCTGATAGGGTTCAGGCTGTCTTGGATGCCAGGGGAGGGTATACAAAGTACTAAAAGTGTAATTATTGGTAATTTCTTGGAGATAGACAAAACCCTTCCAATGATCTTAAATAATTGTTTAATTCGCTGACTTCCCAAAATGGCATATGATGTAATGATATTTGGCAGGATGATATATGAGTCATATAGGTATTTCCAATTAAAATATGAAGGTTTCATCCTTAGTAGGTGGGCAGTTATTAACATATTTGTTGAAGTATAAAAATCATTGGAAGGGTTTTGTCCCTTACTGTATCATGCTTTCCACATGCTACATCATTTATTAGGAGGTTTGTAGATTCACTGGTAAGTAGGTAAATCACTCTGATGGTCTTTTTTTGAGGTTGGTAGTGAGCTTGACCCCTGATTTGACATTCATCTTGGGCTGACCATGGTTGATCCTTGGTTGATTAGTTAGTTTAGTCCAAGTACTTGAAAAATAAACTCATGAAGAATATGATGACATCTGCAATTGAGAGGTTAAGACCTACAGTCCCAATACTTGAGAAAATCAGGACATGCTGAAGTTTCTCATTGTTGTAGAGTGTCTTGATTCTCCTGTCCCTCTTCTGAAGTGATATCTTACCATTTATTACCAAACTGGGGATACTATGCAGATCCAAAACCTGATACAGAATATATCAGTCATAGATCAGGTACAGTTGGGAGATTCCTAGATTCTGGAGGAGCAGGGTCATGGAAGTGAATTCCAAGTAGATAATGATATGCCTTGTCTTCTTAATATACTTTGGCAGTAGGTCCAGCCCCTTGAAAAATACCACTCATCCATCTACAAAAGTATTATCTGGCACATTGTCATAGGTCAGGTAATGTGCACAGATGAGGGCACAAGCCTCCATCTTGGTGCTTTTGACAGGTTCCCAATCAGCCAGGGTTTTGAAAGGGCTAGTTCTCTGATGGATCTTCTTGAGTGTAACCAACTGCTGTTTAATACTCAAGGTAGAATCTCTATAAGGAAAGGTCAGCTTTCTGAGATGGCCATAGTCACTCATTGCCTAACCTTGGTCTGGATCTTGGAGGAGCTACTGGACATCAGAAGCTTATAGCAAAATCATGTGAGATTGATAAATGTAAGGATGTAAAAGACTTATGCTGCTTTGGCAGCTTCTGCTCAGTTTTGTATAAGTGTAGCTTCCCTTTCTGTAAGGTGCAAGGTGCCAGTGATCTAGATATATGGTGGGAGTGGTAACAGGATCTGACCCTTCTAGTAAGTACTCTCAGTTGTCCTGCACAAGAAATGACCAATGCATTGACCTTGAAGACATTGAACAATTTTGACTTGCTCCAAAAGAGCTGCCTCTCCATCATCATCCAGCTTCTTGACTTTGTGCAATATGGATGCAATATCCTAAGAAGAAGTGAGTGAGTGCCAACTGGAAAGGACTTATGGGGTGAGCTATCACCTTTGGTGCTACAGTGACCCACAAAACCATTCCAATGTTTTGTACTTTTGACTTAAAGTAGTAATAGCTCAGTAAATAAAATATCTAAATTTGTGAATATATTTATAAACATAGCCAAATATGTCATATCTGACCCTGCAAAGTTGCGTTATGTAATACTTCCAAATGAGGCAATTATGAGCTTTGTAAGAATTTTAAGTTATTAGAACAGTTTTGTTAATGGTAATTTTTGATACTAATCCAAGCAATCACATGACTCTGTTGATTGTGAATCAACAAGATCATGTGACCATGTGTCTTTGATATATAATTAGATGTGCTGACAGCCATGTCCCATCATTCTCAACCCCCCTACCTACCATGAAGCCATTATCTTCTACTCTAAAGTAAACCATCCTCTCTCTACTAAATTCTCATCATTCCTATACTAAAATGGAGGCAATTACTGGTGTTGGGCACAGTACCATATCCAGGCTAGCCTCTAAAAATTGTTTCAGCCTTACCAAATCACTTGGGAGACATTCTTCAAAACTCTCTACCACTAATATCCAGCATGCTATCCATCTTATCTCTGCTGGCAAGGCTGAAACTGCTATAGATATAGCCAAATCTCTTGCTCCCATCATTGGGACATCAGTCTCTTCACAGACTGTGGCAAGGCATCTCCAACAGGCAGGAATAAAGGCTGTAGTCAAGCAAACAAAGCCTTTACTCTCTGACAAGTATAGAAGGGCTAGGCTGGATTTTGCTCTGATACACCAGCATTGGACTGTGGAGGACTGAAAGCTGGTTGGATGGTCTGATGAGACCAAAATTAATTGTTTGGGATCAGATAGGAGGAAGTGGGGATGGAAAAAGAAGGGAGAGGGGCTTAGTGAAAGATTGGTCAAGGGAACTCTGAAGTATGGAGGAGGATCAGTGATGGTTTGGGGCTGTATGCTGTAGGATGGCCCAGGCTATGCAGTGAGGATTGATAGAAGGATGGATGCAGAGTTGTTTGTGCAAATTTTGGAGGAAGATTTGAAGAAGAGTCTCTAGTGGTACAAGCTTAAACCCTGAAATATTATCTTCCAGCAAGATAATAACTCTAAACACAAGAGTACACTGGCTAAAGAATGGTTTCAAAAAATCATTTTAGGCTCCTAACCTGGCCAGCACAGTCACCTGATCTCAATCCCATTGGACACTTATGGGAATATGTGAAGAGAAAGCTGGGAGCATATGAATCTCCTCCCAAGGGTATGGAGGAGTTGTGGCAGAGGGTAGAGAAGGAGTGAAATGCTATTCTAGCTTCTGAGTGTCAGAAATTAATTGAAAGTATGCCTAGAAGAGTAGCAGCTGTACTCAAAGCCAGGGGGGGCTACTCTAAGTACTAGAAATAATAGGATAGCCTAGTATAATATGTCATTGACAAAACCATTCCAATAACTTAAAATGCTTACAAAATTCATAATTGCCTAAGTTGGAAGTATTATATAATGCAAATTTGCAGGGTCAGATATGACATATTTGGCTATGTTTATAGATATACTCACAAATCTAGCTATTTTATTTACTGAGCTATTACTACTTTAAGTCAAAAGTACAAACCATTAGAACAGTTTTGTGGGTCACTATATATGAAGAGAGGTAGCCATCATTATGAGCCTCATCCTTCCTTGTTGTATGAGACACAGTGCAGCTGCATGTTTTAACCCCTCATTCCTCATGTGGTAGGCCTCATTGACAATGATGATGAGGTAATCATGGCCAAAGATTGTACCAGAGAGATATCCCTTGGGCTGGGGTAGGGCATGATGAATTTGCTGCTACCACTACCACACTACCACACATATGTGTCACAGTAATTTGGTGGTAATGTGCAGTAATGTGGCAGTAATGTAGTAGTAGTGTACAATAATATAGGTACAATATACAGTAGTATAGTGGCTATTTATTGACTAAACTAACCATTCCTACATGACATACCTCAGAGAAATGTCAAACAAACCTCAAGTTTGTCAATTTCCATAAAAGAAAATGTCAGAAACTCGGATCAAAAGCCCTCAGAGTATCCTCCTAACTTGAATTCATCCCCTCCCTATTTCTTGGTAATTAATCTGGGTATGCCCTGAGAATATTGAAGGACTGTAAGATATTCTAGATGAACAGTAGTTACCAATTTCCATTATTCTTGTATTCCTTCATCCTCATATTTCTTCCATCTCCACTTCTTTCTTTAATATTTTTAGAGCATACATGAGCTTCACTATCACTAGAATGTAGATACCCTATGTATTTTGTAGGCACCTTATTTAATTCACAAAGCTTAACCCATATTTGAAGTCTTCTCTCCCTCTTTCTCTCTTTTGCTCTATTTCCCTTTTCTTGCCTTGTTTTGCCTCACCTTGACATCCCAGCCATTGGAGGTCACTCATATGACACCCCTTTATCATCCCAAGTCATCTCAAGTCCATGCATTAAGCAGTTTTTAATAAATTGCTCAGTTTTGTCATATTTTCACTACTATACCTACATAAACTGGGTAGAAGCCTCAATAACAGACAGATATTGTGATGCTTGCATACCTAAACCCCCAAACACCTCACCTATTACCCTTTCAGTTCAGAAACCCTGGCAGTAGTGTTACAGTAGTATACTGTACCCTGGCAGTAGTGTGGCAGCAGTATACAGTAGTGTCACAGTAGCATGCTGTAACCCTAGCTATAGTGTGGCAGTAGTGTGCAGTAGTGCACAGTAATGTTACAGTAGTGTAGGGGTAGGATACAGTATTCCTGGCAGTTATGTATAATAATATATGGCAGGTCATTAAACCATAGTATTGGAGTAACAACAAGTGTTTATTAGCAGGTATTAACATTGATTATAAGTATATAAAGCCTATAATATTAATGTAAGGTGGTGGTAGTGGGCAGTAGGTGGCAGTACTGCATGCAGCAAATTCTTAAGGCCTGGCTGGGGTATACTTTAAGGATATATGTTCTTGTTCTTGGTTGGTGCCCAGTGCATCTTTTTCATATTATTAAAGAGGACCTGCAATGAGTGCTGGGTCAATGGGAGACAATATCAAGGCAGGGACATGTACTGAGTGGCTAGTAATGATAATATGGTGGTGGGGTTCATGTTTTGAGGTCTGGTAGGGTTCTGAGGGACCCTAGAAGGCAGCTCTGTCTGCTTGACTATTGTAAATGAGAATATCAATGCATCTCAGTAGGAATAGCATCTTCAGCTCACTGACCCATTGAGCAATGAGAGTACCAGGGCAAATGATGAGATATAGGTTGGACAGGATCTTGGTACTGCCAAATAGATAAGGCCAAGATGTTGGAATTATATTTTAGTCAGAAGCCAAAGTACCTGGGTAATCAACCCACCTAGAACTGGAGGAAGCTTTTGGTTATAGCTTTGAAGCCAAATAACCTGGTTTAGAAAGGTGATGAAAGTGATTGCTTGGACTATTTTACCAAGCCCAACTTCATCCCCAATAAGTACCCCAGCTAGGTGATGTGGGTCCTTCTCAGTAGTGAATATACTGCACATGATTGAGTGAATCCCAACCAGTTGATGCCAGTGTAGTGATACTCTGCTCAGCTCACTGGGGGGGAATCTGTGTTGAAGAGCTTACTATCATCCCAAGGCATGATACTGTCCCTGCCAGAGATCATTGAGCAACTGAAAGTTCCTTTGCAATCAGAAATACCTGTGGCAGTAGATGCTGAACTGAAGAGGAAGCCCATTCTTGAACCTCAGGTATTGAATTACAGACATGAATGGCATGGATTGTTCTACCTCCATGCCAAATTCCCCACTGCAATTGTTGAGTTAATTGCCATCTGTAATAGCAGCTGGAATAGGTGGCTCATCCTTGTCAGCTCACATTTTGAAATACTCCTCATAGGCATTCAGAAGGTCTGTGACATCTTCTTCTGTGGCTAAAGTTTTGAGAGCCTTGGTATCTGAGACACCTTGCATGATCCTGCACCTCAGATAAGTGGTAAAGAGTACTAGCTAGACTGATTTGCTTACCATTTGCTGCACTGGGCTTCTTCCCATTAATCTGCACACCCAAGTTTTCCATCATCATCTGTAACTCCACCAACATATCTTCCACTTTCTTGATATTCTCAGTGGTGTGGAATAACTTGGCACACTCCTTCCACTTTGCAATGGCATGGGTAGTGCATCTCACTTGCCCTTTTGTTGTAAAGGGACACCTTAGAGACTCCAAAGACATCCTTAACATGTTCCATACTCCCAAGACCACTCAAAGTGTCCCCTTACCCTCCAGCACACTATACCTTCCTCCCTTCAAATGCCAGAAGCCCCAAGATACCCAGAACAACCCAAGCATTCCATAAAGGTCCTCACAAGCCCACCCTCTCCCTCTCCAGACTCCCCCTGATATCTCTCTTATGTTCTCCTATTACATGACACTCTCTTGTCACCATATTCACTTCCTCCTTTGATCTCTCTTTATTCCTACATTAGCAGTCCTGGGATAGTTTGCTTCACCCCCCCATTCATTAATGTTGCTTATATAAGTCATGTATATACACAGTTTTTGTCTGCAGGGGTTTCTTCATCCTATTCTCTTAGGATTCCCCTGTAGGTGAGCCTTCTATATGTACATACCTGGTCAATAACACTTAGGATTCCCCTGCAGGTTCACTTCCACTCCCCTCAGCTCCCTTAAGCTGCCTAGGCCCTCAGGTTGCCCTAACATTTGTGGGCTTTTCCTCCAAATCTTGACAAAGTAAGGTCTCATAGAACAGAAAAAGAACAATTTATGGCTCATCTTTGAAAGCAGCAAGAGCAGTTGCTTTTATTTTATTTCAACAGTTCTTGAGCCCCAATACTTGGAGATAAATTGTGTTCCAAGATTGCTGAGTGAAGATCTGAAGACACCAATGCAGGTCAGGGCTTAGTATCTGACAATCATTGGGGAAATTGGATTTTCTTTTCTTCCAAGCTGAGTTAATTGTATGCATGGAGGCAAGATTCAACATCTGTAGCATCCTTATAGGTCCAGGTGGGGAGGAGATCCTTGTCATCTCCAGGAAAGAGACTATCATTGATTCCAGTTTGTTCTTACCATGCTGGCCACTTCCAAGAAGCTCCATTGAACACAAAGAACTTGATGAGTGCACTGGCAGCAGTATGGTTAGGCATGATGAAGGGTAGGAAGTTGGTGCTTTATAGGAGGGGACTTGGCTGTTGGACAAGTAATGAAGCAGTAGATATGGGGGTTATGAGAGCTACATTTGGTTGAAATATGAGCACAACTTAGCTATGGGAAAAAACATAGGTGGGAGGCTACCAGAGGTCTATGGCAGAAAGCTATTGGGGCTATTTCTTGCATGTGTGAGTAGAACTCAAACTCTCTCAGCAGATAGTCTTCAACAAATCTCTAGAAGGAATGTAGGCTAATGAACAAGTTGGTTGACACATATGAGAACATGGGCATGCATCTCATCACAGATGTATCTCCCTTAGGAATAGCAAGTTGTGGCTAGGAACTAATTGAATATATTCATTAGTACACCAAAATATGTGTATGCAGATTGTCATCAATGAGCCCATGAAATGAATGATAATTCTCCTTGGAGATTTAGTTAAAAAATTGGTGGAAGTGCAAGATTGTGCACACACATACCATGGGCCTTAAGAATTTGCTGCACATGGTACCACCACCTACCACCCATTACTGCCACCTTACATTAATATTATAGACTTTATCTACTTATAATCAATGTTAATACCTACTAATAAACACTTATTATTACTCCAATACCATGGATTAATGGCCTGCCACATATTATTATACATAACTGCCAGGAATACTGTATCCTACCCCCACACTACTGCCACACTACAACCAGGGTTATGGCATGCTACTGTGACACTACTGTATACTGCTGCCACATTGCCACCAGGGTACAGTACACTACTGTAACACTACTGCCAGGGTTTCTGAACTGAAAGGGTAATAGGTGAGGTGTTTGGGGGTTTAGGTACGCAAGCATTACAATATCTGTCTGTTGTTGAGGCTTCTACCCAGTTTATGTAGGTATAGTAGTGAAAATATGATGAAATTGAGGAATTTAATAAAAACTGCTTAACACATGGACTTGAGACAACTTGGGATGATAAAGGGATGTCAGATGAGTGACCTCTAATGGCTGGGATGTTAAGACAAGGCAAAACAAGGTAGGGAAAGAGCTATAGAGTGAAAGAGAGAAAGAGGGAGAGAAGACTTCAAATATGGGCTAAGCTTTGTGAATTAAATAAGGTCCCTACAAAATACATATGGTATTTACACTCTGGTGATAGTGGAGCTCATGTATGCTCTAGAAATATTAAAGAAAGAAGTGGAGATGGGAGAAATATGAGGATAAAGAAATACAAGCATAATGGAAATTGCTAGCTACTGTTCATCTAGAATATCCTACAGTCCTTCAGTATTCTCAGGGCATGCACAGATTAATTACCATGACATTTCCTATTATGGAAATTGAGAAACTTGAGGTTTGTTTGATATTTCTCTGAGGTATGTCATGTAAGAGTGGTTGGTTTAGTCAATAAATAGCCACTATACTACTGTATATTGTACCTATATTATTGTACACTACTACTACATTACTACATATTACCTTGGTGTACTGGACCACTGAAGACATCTTGGAGCCAGGGGCAGAAAAGAGCTAGTTGAAACTCTTTTACCACCAGTCTTTACTTACACCCCAGTAATAGAACTTATTAAAATATTGATGGAGATTGATGGACTTGTATAGGGCTTCATCAGCAGATCTTTGTTGAATGTCATTGAGCTTCATGTATGAAGTTTTGGTGATCCCACATGGATTGGGTGACCTTGACATGAGATTGCAGATGAATTGGTGCCAGATTCTTGAGATAATTGAGTCTATATCTTGAGGCTTGTTGTCAGGTGGCAGTGGGGTATCTTCAAGGTCAGAGCCATTGTTATATACAGGAGGAGGGATCAAATGTCCTTGGCTAGCAAAATTGAATAATTTGGGCTCTTCCCTGCCCATATGGTTGATGTACTTGACCAGTTTCTGCTTGTTTGTTGTAGACTGCATGGTGGCTATAACATCCTTGTTGATAAGTCCAGAGGTCTAGTATTTAGCCTTAACATCTGCAAAAGTGAGTCCACCAAACCAGGATTTGAAAGTGGGGGGAGAGAGAATGGGTCCACTACACTACAGGCATGGGACATCCATGAGCATGATTCTCTAAAGGAAAACATACCCATATGGATTGTAGGGTACTTGGCATACAATAACATCATTGGGGTCCTTCTCCTCTTCCTCATGCTACCAGCTTGGCCATACAGATGTGTTGTAAGCAAGAACATTACAGTTGGTGCCCTCTGCCTCTGTGAGTGAAAGAACAGCATCCATCAGATATTGTAAGGGGACACCTCAGAGGCCTCAAAGACACTCCTAACATGTCCCACACCCCCAAAACCCCTCAAAGCATCCCCTTACCCTCCAGCACACTATACCTTCCTCCCTTCAAACGCCAGAAGCCCCAGGATACCCAGAACAACCCAAGCACCCCATGAAGGTCCTCACAAGCCCTCCCTATCCCCCTCCAGACTCCCCCTGACACCTCTCCTATATTCTCCTATTACTTGACACTCCTTTGTCACCATATTCACTCCCTCCTTTCATCCTTCCTTATTCCTACATTAGCAGTGTTGGAACAGTTCGCTTCACCCCCCTATTCATTAATATTGCTTATATAAGTCATGTATATACACAGTTTTCGCCTGCAGGGGTCTCTTCATCCTATTCTCTTAGGATTCCCCTGCAGGTAAGCCCTCCACATGTACATACCTGGTCAATGACACTTAGGATTCCCCTGCAGGTTCGCTTCTGCTCCCCTCAGTTCCCCTGAGTTGCCTGGGCCCCCAGGTTGCCCTAACAGATATCTTGCTGATAGACCATTGTCTGGGTAAGCATGGAGGCTATTAAGTAGCCATATACAAGTGACTGAGGGCAAGAGCATTAGCCTGGAACCATGTTGATGACAGTCCATAGGCTTGAAGGTCCAGCACCTGACTGAAGCTCTGAATCTGAATAATACAAAATTCTCTGCTCAAAGAAATTAGAAAGAGACAGCCTACATTCAAAACAACTTACCACTATTCTTTGCAGGTGAAGGCACAAAGGTAGCTGCAAAGCACATTGGGATTGAACTCAAGTAGGGCTCACAGAGCTATGTTGTATAGAATGCAAACCTCCAGCCATACACTGGAAAATATCTCCTCAGTAGCATACTCATAAAGCATATGAATGTTGGAGACTGTTTTGGTCAGATGCTTAGGACCCATTGCCTCCTTAACAGTAAGGAATTTGGCATGGTGGCCAGCTTTGGGATTGTAGATGACTGACTTCTCTGATGTGTAAGCCTGGATGTAGGCCACCCGTAACTTGCCCTGTGCTTGAGAACCTAGTACTGCACAAAATCTGCTGATGTCTATAAGATGACTGGAGAGATTTCTAGAATACTTGGACAAGTTGATCTGTGTGATTCTCTCCACATCTTCATCCTGAATATGCAGAGCCTGCTGGGCAATATCACAGTGGGAAGCTATCATCCACTGCAAACACTCTCACCCCTGGCCAGCTATCTCAATTGTGACATCAATATACCACTCCCCATTAATGTGAGTGTTGGGGGAGAGAGATGCCTCATCCAAGAATTTGGATAGGGCATCATGTGTCACATGTTGTTCTACATGATGGTTACTGCTGTGTTTTATCCCTCATATGGTATGCATGATGAAAAAGTCCAATGCCCACTCCCAGTCGCTATCTGAGATATTGGGATTGTTGAGCTTAGTACAAATTGCTCCAGCAAGGCATGGCACTGCAAGCTGTGGAATAACTTTAGTACTCCAAGAGTAAGCTTTTTTTTGCATGAATTTCCTCAGCTTTGTATGTTGCTGGCCACTCCAAGGCAATTTGATGAGTGAGTAGGGAAGCAATTGCTGGACAAATGCCATTCTCATAAAAGAAAGCATGTTGCTGTCAGATAATCAATAAGGGTGTTGATAACTCAAGCACTCAGGAGCCCAGAGGCTGGGAAAAAATAAGTTGAGCTGGTGTCTTACACCAAAGCAGCCAAGTTCAAAATTTGGTATATGGTAATATTCAACTTGTTGGGTTGTCTACAGCCAAGCTGATTAGTAAATCACCTGCAGTCTACTGAACACTACAGACTCACATTCTGATACCAGATGGAATGCTGGATGTGAATGGAAGAGCTTAAGCCATAATCCAGGTAGGGGATAGTGTAGGTATTGATAGGACCATCCACTAATATCCTGTTAACAATGCCAATGGCTGAGTCATAGTTGCAGGCAACCATCAGTCTATGATCTTGGCAGACTACATTCTGAATCAGATCCAAGAAGGCTTGTTTAGTGTATGAACCTATGCCAACATACTCACCCATAAGCACAAAGCAGATGAACCCATCATGGTCTTCATTATGATAGAGACAGCTGGCACACACAGTGAATTTCTGAAGAGTATGGGATACATGGGGAAAGTTACTATAAAGTCCAGCCATCAAGGGTAGTCAACCTGCAGCTTTCAGGTTAGCAGGGTTTTATTGGAGCAATAATGGTACTCCTGTATACTCTTAGCATACTACCATTATTAGTGCACTCCCAAATCCAACTCAGCTATTCACACTAAATGCATGCTTTAGCTATTTGGTAGGATCTAGGAAGAAGTTCTGGGCAATATGAATGATGATAGTATTACTTGCTGGATTGCAAGGTGAGAAACCTGAGCCTTATTTGTGGTGTATGTGGCAACTAAACACATTTCATGTGCAGAATTCTTTTCAGAAATGACAACATTAGAGGAGAATATGATCCAGCTAGACAAGCATGACAGTTATCAATCATATCCACAAAGGAAGCAAAAGATGGAGGACTTACAGTGACCCTCTCTAAATGACTTGACTTCTGTGAGATTCCAAAGTGGATTAGGGCAGAAATTGAATATGCAGAGGGCTTTGGTACACACCAGGGCCAACATATACATGCACAAACATATAAGCCTTGGCTATTTTCCTATTGGTATTCAGAGTATGGTAGTACTAGTATATAGACAAGTGATGCCTCACTCAAGCATAGACTGTGCATCTATTCAATGCTTATGCAACTCCAGATAGACATAGCCAGTGACTCACCATCCATATAGCACTTGTCTTCAATAAGTGATTGGGACTGCCTCACACTGCTGCTCTGTCTTTGACTACCAATCCTGGAATATCAATACTTGCAAAACCAGTTGATACCATCAATATGCTGGTACTCATCTTCAATGAGTGGCCAGGACCCACCACAAACACTCTGGTGGGCAGATACTTGTCCTCAACAAATTGTCTAGGCTCCTATCCAGTGTGTACATAGCTAATTGCACACATCTTCCTTCTCCAATAAGGCTCAATGCAATTTTATTAGATATACTAGGGATATGACTAACTACTATGGTATTACAATGGTGGGGGTTCCTGTGAAAGAGAGAAAGTGTGAGAATGATGGTAGCTGATGGTTGATGACAGCTGAAAGTTGGGCCATCAGGTACACAGGCTATCAGACTTTCCAAAGCTGTATTTGGCAATGACCCCTCATTGTTTGGGACATTGGGACATTTCTCAACCTGATATAGCTGAGAACCAAATAATGATTATCATCTCATGCTTAGATCACCTTAGTAACTGTCATTACTGGTATACCTGACATCCAAAAAATTGTCCCTCATCAATAGCATGTCCACATATTCTCACACTTTCCCACTTTCCATGTGACCACTATTATCTCACCATGGTAAGCATCCAATCTTCTAGTAGACAGGCCTATTAGTATAGTAAATAAAAATAGCCATGGCTCTGAGACATACAAAATATGCGAATATCTACAATGCCACCCTTTGAAAATAAACATAGAGGTTAACAATGTCAGTGCAAGGTATCAATGATAAACAAGCTGGTACACAGCAACAGCACAACATCCATGGATGAGATGACTGATGACTTATGATCCTGTACCAGATCCCCTGTGAAATTTGGCACTTTTTGGACACCCTGTAAATGCTGAAGAATGATTTGGGTGTGTCATTACAACTACAGCTGATATTCATTACCAAACAATACCCACAAGAAATTATAGAGAACAATGTTGACAATGATGCTATCCCTATAGGAGAACCAATGCCATCCATGATCTTGATGGTATCAACAAGGGAGGACACTCCATCAAGTTGCTGCAGCACATCTCCATGCACTACATCTGGAAGCAAGTCCTCCCAATATCCACTGCCTTGCAAGCCAATGCCTCCCTCAAGTGTAAACTGTGCATCTATTCAATGCCTGTACAACTCCAGACAATGTACTCACTGCCCATATTGCATTCATCTTCAACAAGTGATTTGGAATGCCACATATCACTTTTCTGTCCTTGACCACCAATCCTGGACATCAACACCTGTGAAACCAATCCACACCATTAACACACTGGTGCTTATCTTTGATGAGTGGCCAGGACCCACCACAAGTATTCCATTGGGCGAATACTCATCCTAGATGAATTGCCTGGGCTCTAGCTGGTGTATACACAGCCAATCACATGCATCTTCCATCACCTGATATATTTCATCAGATATACTAAAGGTATGACTAATTACTACAGTACAAAGGTGGTAGTGGTTTTGGTGAAAGGAAGGAGGCATGAAAACAATGGTGGCTGATGGTTGATGACCCCAAAAAGTTGGGTTGTCAGGTATACCAGCTACCAGAGTTACCAAGGCTGTGCTCAGCAATAACCCTTATTGTTTGACATTGTCTGGACATTGGGCATATTGGTGACTCTCAAAACAATCATTACTTCTCATGCTTCTCACCAACACTTCTAGCTGATACACCTGTGAGCCAAAAAATGCAAAGGGTTTAACAAACAATAATCATTATCTCACACTCCCCTTTGGATCATACTGGGTGACTAACATGGCTAGTATACCCAACAACCAAACTCTCATCCCTCATCAGTATCACATTGACATATTCCCATGCTTTTCTACTTTCTATGCAACCACCATCATCCTACCACAGTAAGCACTTAATAAATCTTCTACTATACAGCCCCATTAGTACAATAAATACAATGGCCATGGCTCTGAATATTTGGTTGTTAGTTATATACCAGCAATAACAAATAACAAACTGGAGTGAGCTAAGGCACATATGAGAAGGTGGTGTTATTTGGTGATAGTCCAATAAACAAACAGCTTGAGGGCTATCAACAAACAAGGTGGGTCCAAATATTGTAAGGCCTTTAACAAATAAATATTATCATCTCATGCTTACCTTGGCTCATACTGGACCAGAGTCACTAAGCCATTTGTTGGTGACCTCAAGTTATTTTGCCTTCAACTATATTAGCCATACCAACTAAGAGCACATGCAGTGATATGCTGATTTCATGCTTATACATAAATTTTATATTCCAGAATGATTCTCTATATAGAATCATTGGCTATGTCATTAAAAAACTCTATAGAGGATTGTGTTAGGGGGGGAAATGGCACCAGAACCAAGTTGATATTCAGGTGCTGATCGCAATCAACACCTGCACTATTTAAGTATATAGAGGCATGCGCACAGACCAAGTAGTCCAACACTATATAGGCTACTAGAAATAACATGTGTGCATAATACACAACAACATTAGGTAATACAATTGTTCACTAGACTGGGCTTGGGGATGGGGGTGGCCAAAGGCCAAGGCCAGGCTTGGGCATCAGGCATTGGCTAGAGAGGCCGAGCCCAGATGCCAAACCACAGACCTCTAGATGTACCTTGCGTAAGGGGGAGCATCACTGCAAGTCCCCTTACAGATTGGTACTATGTCCCATAGTAGCCATTTTGACCAAAATAAAGATATTTGAGCCTCAGAAGTGTTCATACCAGCTCATTAACACTAAGCTTAGTGAACCAAGCTATCAGAATACTTTCTAGAGAGATTTAGGACTCTACATAGCCTATTGAGTATACTCTGGTTGCATCAAGGGATCTTATGAGCAGTTTTCTGATGAACTCAGATGTGTTCAAATATAGAGAATGTAAACAGTGGCTGTTGCAGGTGCATTACACCTATAGCAAGTCTAATAATGATAATAAGACCTCAGAATGGAATATCCAATATTCAGGAGGTGATAACTGATGCCTAAAACCCTAGAAAATATCAAAGACTTCTTAATTAACTAGTGCTTTGTGGGTCCTGGCACCTTGGCATACTGCCTAACTGAGATTAATTACAACAGATCAAGGGATTGTCCATCCACTATACAGTCTGATCATATTTGATCTGGAGGCTTAACACACTCACATGGGTGCAGAATAATGCAGCTGTGCACAGAACATGTCTGGCTGGATTGCCATTCATCAATCAAAGAAAAACCCATAACCCAGGGCAAGGCAGAAATGCTGCCAAACTTTCCAAAATATTCCAGTGTCTGTAACAATTAAGCTTATTGTTTTCTATTTCATATTTACTATTTCTCATATGTCTCTACACAATATAAATATGGTTGCACTTATTTGTGGAGAAGCAAGAAGTCTCACCCCCACTTCCACATGCAAGTCTGCAAGCTGTGATCAAGAATAGTTTCAGAGGGCTATTTAGTGTGCAATTGTTAAGTGTGATTTCTTCAGTCATCAATCAACCCAGAGATAGAGGAAGAGACAGAGCCCAGAGTAGAGTTCAGAGACCAGAGACCAGAGACCCAGTACTTTGAATTGACAGGGATTGTCCTTTCACTGTTGCACCATATGGCTAAGATAACTTCAATGGCTGTTTGTTAACCTCTCAAACTATACTCTCTTGAATTTTGCTGTCAGAACACACCCCCAGAACACCCCAAAAGACAAAACTGTTTACTATCTATCTCATACTCCTTGTATTAGCTTAAGCTTATTGAATTCTAGCTAAGCTTAGTGAAAACAAGTACCCTATCTATATTAAAAACCCATAAACATTTCTACCTTTTCAGCAGTGTTATTTGGCAATAGCCTAATGAACAAACAATCCAAGGGCTATTGACAAACAAGGTGGGTATGCTCAGTAGCCAAACACCCTACCAAATAACTGGCAACCAGCAACCTATACCCCCAATATACCTGACATCCAAACTCTCAACCCTCATCAACAGCCAGTCACCATCATTCCCATGCTTTCACACTTTTTGCAATACCACCATCACCCCATCATGGTAAGTATCCATTAATCAATCTTCTTGTAGACAGCCCTGTAGTATAGCATATAAAAATAGTGCACCTTGCTAAGACATGAAATGGCTGCATGCCTCTCTGGAATGGCATTTAGAAAAAAAATAAAAAATAAAGACACATTGAGGACAAAAGCTAGGTTAAGACATTGATGAACATACTGGTGCTCAACACTGCAATGACTGTACCAGATCCACGAAAAATGCTCATGACCCTGAAATAGATCCTTACCAACAATCAGCACTTTGTAGATATCAAGGCTTGGGATGCAGACCATGATTCCTCCAGTGAGGAGGAGGAGGAGGAGCAAGATATAGGTACATCATCCCAATTGCTTCCAATATCTACTGACTCAAGTCCACAAGACCTCCTAGATAACAATGTTGGCAACAACTATATGTCCTACAGGGAGATCAATGCCAACTGTGACTTTGATGATGATAGAGGACACCTCAATGATTTATTGAAATGCATCTCCAAATGCTACATACAAAGCAAAAGCTCTTCAGCAACAAATATCTTGCAAGCCATGCCTCTGGCTTTACTTTGAGAGTGCTCCAAACACAAGGCTACCCAGGAAGAGAAACTTATGAGAGATCCAGAGCTAGCCACACATCTGCTCTGGTGAATCTCTTGCAGAGTAAGTCTCTTTCACCATTCACTCAAGCTTCACAACTCATGGATTCACAATCCCCCTAGTATGGGATGGAGGAAGGACTTGTTTTCTTTCTTCTTCAGATGGCAGCTCTGAAGTATGAAATACTCTTAGCCTTCATAACCAGCTTAATGCATGGCTATGTTTCCATTGAAGCCAGCATGAACAAAAATCTGCTCTCCCTCCTGGAGAAGGCACTTGGTGTTCATTACACTCATCACAACGGTATCATTGAGAACAAAGTCAATCCACAAGACTAGAAGAAGATTCTGTAGTGGCAAGATCCTATGCCTCAATCAATGGTTAGGACATAGGTGTGAGTATGTAGGGGAACATACAAAGGAGATATCAGGTAGATGATGGCAGTAGAAGAGTGGGGTGTTACCCTAGTTTTGATACCCTGCCTTATTCAACTCTGTTTTGTTACCTGGGCTAGGGGTTTGCTCTTGAGTAGCACAGCATTTGAGGCAAGAGACAACAGATGCACTATAGTCCAGCCAGTTATGGCAAAGAGGTATAGGAGGCAAGGAACTTTATAACACTAAGGATACAAGGTACAGTACAATACCCTTATATACTACTGTATATGGCTGTGCTCCTACTATATATATCTGGACCTAGGTAAGGTGAGTTATACTGAGTCAGAGTCTTATCTATCTAATTATAGATTGTTCTGATGTACACTTCTAATTGTTTCAGAGTGACAGTTCTTCTATCTGTTTATATACTTAGTACTTCTGATAAGAGTTCCTTCTGGGGGGGCTTCTGATAAGGGAATTCTGATAACATGTTTCCCTCAAGGCATGCTATGGGATCAAACTTTCCAAGGTTAAGGATGCTATCTACTATCACAACAATGCTAGATTCAAATATGGCCTCATTTGCAAGGACTTTGACCATCATTCAATTTCTACAACTGCCATCCATATCCCCACCACCCATTTCAACCTTTTCCACTAAACCCAACATCCCAGCATTCTCACTGTGACCTTCTCCCTGCCCCTGGAATGGATTTTTGATAACAACAAGGAAGTTGTGTTGAAATCTACCAATAAATGAGGCTGCATCACACTGGTGGAATGCAAGCACATCAAAGTTGACCTTACTACAGGCAAGGGTATTCTCAGCATACCTTGGGTAGATTTGTGTAAGTATATCAAAGTAGGGAACTTTATAACTATCATTAGTAGCTCCAACCACAGTCAGACAGGATAGGTTGTGAAGGTTGAGGACAACCTGGCTCATATTATTGAGTATACTGGTGCTGGAGGAGAACTGGCTCCTACAGCAGAACATTCTGTGAAGGTATAATAATATGCTTCAGCACCCTCATTCTAAGCTAACCATTCTCATAGGTTTCTCAATTCCACATTTGCTCACCCACTGGATGATAATCCACTAATTCATTATGGAGCAGTTGGCTTATGTATGTGGAGCCAATATGAGTGCAATCTCTCATTTCACACAACAATGCACAACCTTGGATGACCACAGTGGTTCACTGCACTACTTGTCATAGATGAGCTTGGGTGTATGTATATCTGTTAGAATTCACAATGCTACTTGTCCTAGATGAGTCAGCTTGTGTTCATACTCATTGAAATTATCTCACTGAGATAAATATATAAATCTTCATCTACAACAATTGACATAGCACAGAATATTTTATTGATTTATCATTGATGTCACCCAGTAATTCACAGCACTACTTGTCATAGATGAACCAGGTCTTGATTATGCCTATTGAAGTCATCTCACTGAGGTGAGTACACTAACACTTTGTCCATGATAACTAGAAGACCACAGAATATCATACTGATTTATCTCTTATTTTGTAAGGCAATTTACAGCATTACTTGTTATAGATGAGCCAGGTAGTGGGTACAACCACAGAATATTGCATTGACTTATCATTTATTTCATACCTTCATGCACAGCACAACTTATCATCCACAAAGTAAGTTACATCTAGTACTATCCAAACCACCTCATCCATACAAATCCAACCCATTTTTTCCTATGACAATTGAAGCATTTCCTGAATTTATATTGGAATTTCTTGCATTATACATCTGTTCCACTGTGTAGTCCCCTCATTTAGATCAACTTGAATCTACCTACAGTATCTTCTGCACACCTTACACTCTGCTTCCTTGTGCCTTCCTTCCTGTACTCTCTCATCCTGTACTCTACTGTACACCTACACATCTACACCTCATCCTCCCACCTAATATCCTTGTCTCCAGAGTTCACACCCTTCCCTCCACACCCTTCCCTCCACACTCTTCCCTCCACAGCCTGCAATCCAAGACCCTGGACTATGAACCCTAACTCAACCCTTGAGTTCCCCTAATATCTGTCAGCATCAGGCAAGGTGTTCTCTAGCAGCCCCATAAGAAGGATAGCCACCTAAGGTAAGTATCCTGCATCCAAGTATTTATGTCTCTGGTGCCAGTTTTCTCAAGTTTCCCATGCTTGGACCTTATGCAACTTGCTGACTTTGTGTGTGATCATGTGATGGCCTTACTCTGGCCTGACCAGGTAATATAGCCTGATGACATATGCACATTCCCATGGTCATGTGACTTTTCTCAGCACCAATACATGTGCTAAAGTTAGTATGGTAAGTTTTGCAAAAGTCAATAGTAAGTTATTTAATCTATTTTCACTGATTATCAGGGGATTATATAATATGTTCCAGAGATTCTTATTGATTGATAAGGATCACAATTGATACTGCTATCATGGCTATTAATTGGATGATAGGTATCTGATGGACATCATGTGCCTGATGAGTCTTTTATAAGATGAAACAAGTAGGTAGTTGGAAACCCCAATGACCCATTGCACCCCTCTATTACAACTTGTATGTTATATACATTCCTAACCTTAAACCCTTAAACCTGTTATGCTCCTCCATTATGACTCATATGTTATATATCTCTCTTCCCTAACCTGTACCCTCAAACACCATATCTGTAAGGGAAACTCTGGGTCATTGCCCACAACTGCAAATTTGGAATTCCGATCCCCAGACTTCCTACCTTCAGAAATCCAACCCCCAACCTCCCTGCACTCAGAAATGCAATTTCCAGCCTCCCAATGCTTGGAAATCTGACTCCCAGCCCTCCTGCATTCAGAAATCCAATTTCCAGCCTTCCTGGGCCTGGAAATCTGTCCCCTAGCACCCCAGCACTCAGAATTCCCTCCTACACCCCTCTGACATAGATGTGAACCCTCACTGGTGTGCACAACCCGATCCTGAGCCCATTCCCAACTATACTTACTTTAGGCATCCCTGACACCTCACAGCCATTTATGCAGAGTAGATAACTCAACTTGGACCTTACGGCAGGTAGTATAAGTAGTGTAGGTGAGCTTGGAGAAACCTTACTCAATTCTCTAAGGTTTCTCCCTGCTCAGCCAACACAATGTGGCAACCAGGTCACCCTTACAATATCCTTATGGTTAAGGGTACACATACACCATGATAGATTACAGATACATATGTTAATCTGTAGGTACAGTGGAAAAATCACAGATATAGATATGAAACCCATAGTTATTGCAAAACTGTAGGTGTTTAGCTCTCAGTTCACAAGGGGAATAAGCTTACAGGTACTACAAAATGTTCTAAAGAGTCCTACTTGCTCTTCTTTGATACAGCAGCAATAACATCACAAAACACAACAAGTGTTAGGGGAATGAATAAGCCTAAAACCCAAATAATATTTGAATGGGGATTGCAATCCTTACTTGTGCTACATATTTATACATAGCAGTCTGTGCACAGACCAGGTCACTATGGCTACAGCAATCAGATGATACTGCACAACTAACAATAAACATTGTACAAGAATAGAATATGTATATACATACAGTGATAAAGGAGATGAGAGTGTCAAGGTAAGGTCCAAGATACCCTGGGCCATGATCCCTCAGGATGCCTGAGCTAGACAATGCTCAGGGAACCCCAAGGCAGCCAGAGGTCTGAGACCAATGGGTGATCACTTGGGATAGAGTAACCTACCATCAGGGGTAGTTCCCTGACAGTCACTACAAATTGAAATGAATGAGATAGCAATGGTAGAATAGAAAATGGACATACCAAGATCATTCTCAAGGGTATCTATGATCTTATCATTTGACCCAATCTTGATAATATCTGGTATTTCATTCATCTTGGTGCTGGCTCAATCTTCAGTACCTGGGTTATCTTCCTTATCACTAACAACCAGAGATGAAATGTTGGATAGGACATGTTTTGTCCACTTAAGAGGTTGAGCAATTGCACTAGCATCTTTCTTGATGCATTTGATACTATGCCTAATTGCCTTTGCACTAGTTCTTGCTATATTGGATAACAAGAACAAGGTAGATTGAAGTGATGAATGCAATGACTTTACTGAAGACTTTGTTGAAATCATTGGTCGAGTAAAAAAAAGAGAAGGAAATCTGCTCACCTTTAAATAGCCAAGCCAGATCTTGTTTTTTGTCATTAACCTCAATGAGATTGTGTGGGCCCATAAGGGCTGTACTGCTAGAGGCTCCAGTGCTTGGGTCTTCAAGTTTGATCGAACAAATGAATGGATAAATTTCTCATGGCCCTAGTAACCAATCAGTCTAGATAGCAACAAGCAGTTCAGTCAGAAATCAGTACCTACAAGAATAAAAAAGTTTCAATAGATAATTGCTAAGTGAGATATGCAAAATCCATGAACCTGTGAGTAAAGGGTATAGTGTTGTATAGGTATAAGAATTTCCAACCCATACCCATACCTGAGGCTACCTGTGACCAGATACTCATGATGTTACCCATATCTGTGTCACACCTTATTTCTGACCCTCTTTTCCAAACTCAATGTCTTCCATCTAATCCCAAATAATTGATTTTAGTTTCATCTGACCAAACTACCCTCTTCCAGTCTTCCAAAGTCCAGTTAACATGTTTCTTAGCCCACTCCATCCTCTTTTGCTGGTGAACCAAGCTGAGAAAAAGTTGTTTTACTTTGACTACAGCTTTCCTTCCAGCTCTTTTCAATACCTTACAAACTGTATTGGTAGAAAGAGATTGCTGGGTCATGCATTGAAGTGATTTGGTAACCTGAACAGTATTATCAGCTTTTTAGAAGGTGATGAGTTTGATAGCATAGCAGATACTATAGGAGAAAAGCTTGGATGGACAGTTACCAACAGACTTGGAGAGTGTTGATCAATGTTTGAAGCAAAGTCTGGATATAGTACTAAGGTCTGAGCCTATAGTAGAAGAGATTTGGGTAGCAGAAATCCTCTTGTCAAGGAGAGAGAAAATGTGGTTGATCTGGGTAGTAGAAAGTGATCTTATAGTAGAGTATGGTAGGTTGGGGAGTTGGTGTAAGCATGGGAAGTGAGTACCTATATATATACACTATCCTATAGAGTCACATGATTTTATTTGCATTTATTTGATTACATTAAACAAAATCGTGTGATTATATATTAAGAGTTCCAAAACCTTTCCAATATACTATAAATATTGTTTAATTCATTAACCTCTAAATATAGAATATTATGTAATTATTACTATATAAATTAGTAGATAAGATATAGGGGTATATATATTTAAAATATGAGATCTTTAGCTTTAGTATATCTAGAGCTATTCAAGGAATAGTTGAGATCTGGAGAATATTGGAAAGGTTTAGGCAGCTACTGTATCCTTTATTTATATGCTAAAATATTAGACAGGATATCATAGCTGTAGATATAATCTTCTTATAGAGAATGGGACAAGGCCGTGGGATGATGGGGGGATGACTCAGCTTAGTCAGTTCTGACATAATATTTTCTGATTGGCTGGCTGGGAGGGTCAATGGCAAGGAGGCGGTTTGGGGGCCTATAAACCTGGGGATCCGGGGGGTGGATAGCAAGATGTGAACGGCGAAATTACGAAGCAAGTTGATAGGAAGAATGATGAGGAATAAATTGATCTTTGTGGGGGAAGAGGTGTCTTTAGAGGGTTGGGAAATGGTTCAATAACAATGATACTTGGGATTCCGATTGGGGCACACTGGCCTTCCTTTTTCGCGAAGACGCAAAGCGAATCAATAGAGAGAACACCGAGGAATAACACCTTTGATGGGAATATTGATGGGGGTATTCCCAGTGCCAGAGGCGTTTGTTTGCAATGTAACTTTGGGATTGGGGAGCGGCTATAGGCATGGCAATCCTCTGATTTAACGAGTATTTATTAATAGGTGGAATGTTGAGCAATTGGACATGGGCTTTGATGGCCCATCAGAGGGGAAAATGCAAAAAGCGCATTTGAGTGGCTTTCACTGGCTCAATTGCTACAATACTTTGGTGCCCATTTGGGGTACAAATTGCAAAGACTTCGCGAAAATCTGGAACAGAATCAATAGGGAGAATGTGGAGGAATAGTAATTACACTGTAATTTACAGGGAAATTCATCCCAGGGCCCTGCAATTATTCTAAATTTTCGCTCCTTTGGCACATGTTACCCCATATTTGGGTGCACATACCCTCAAAGTTCAGGTCCAAATCAATAGGAACAATATTGTACAATACTCAGATTTCTGTTATACATGATATTCAATATCCCCACTCATATACTCATTCCCCTCGCGCCAAACCTGGGGGTCACGTGTCCTACATCTCCACCATGGCCCGCAAGAAATCTGCAAATAAATCGATAGGTGGAATGTCGAGCAATCGGAATTTCTTTGGAAACTTCGAAAATCTGGCAATTGCTGACATATCCGGATCAATGCCCACCTGAGCTTCTCACGCTCAGTCCACCATTGATCTTCCTGCCACCATCCCTCTCCAGCCATAAAAATTCGCTAAAAATACGCTTAAATTCGTGGAAATTCGGAGAATATTAAAAGAATACTTATTGTTAAACAAGACCAACCAATATATCCAAAATCATCGTAAATAGCAAATAAAACCATAAAGATAATCGTAAAAATTCAGGAAAATTAGAAATAAATTAAAGATAAATCTAACTGCTCAGTTACAGGTGAGAGAAATGCAAAGTAAATTGATATAATCAATACTAAGATCAGGATAATGGTAAATTGTGATGGAAAGTAACCACACATGCATGCCAACAGCATGGATTGTAGTTAGTTTCATACTGTGTTTAAAATATAAGTAACATAAGATATTCAGATAATGCTAAATTGCATTGGAAAGTGACTACACATACATATGTACCAAAGGCATGGATTGTGGTCATTTTCATGCTGTATTCAAGATATAAGTAGTATAACATATTCAGATAATGCTAGATTGCAATGGAAATTGATCACACATGCATACCAAAGGCATGGATTATGGTCAGTTTCCTGCTGTGTTCATGATATAAGTAACATAACATATTCAGACAATGCCAGATTGCAATGGAAATTGACCACACATGCATGCCAAAGGCATGGATTGTGGTCAGTTTCATACTGTGTTCAAAATATAAGTAATATAACATATTCAGACAATGCTAGATTACAATGGAAAGTGACTACACATGCATGCTGAAGGCATGTATTGTGGTCAGTTTCATACTGTGTTCAAGATATAAGTGATATGACATATTCAGAAAATCCTAGATTATGATGGAAAATAAGGTATGGATTGTAGTCAGTTTCATGCAGTATTTAAGATATGAGTAACATAAAATATTCAGATAATGCTAAGCTTCAGATAATACCAGATAACATTAAATTATTTGCTCAAGATATATAATAAACAATTAGCATACTCCAAGTGCCCAGGCCAAAGGGTCTAGGCATCTATTTAGATAATGCTAAAATGATCAAAATATCAGTAAATAAGGTTATGTGACTCAAAAAATTTGAATCTCTCTCAAAACAAGTAGATTATATATTCCAAGTGCCCAGGCTGAAAGGTTTGGGGATCTATTTGGATAATACTAAAAATATTAAAATATCAGTAGATAAGATCATATAATCTGAAACAATTAGTATAATCCAAGTGCCCAGGCTGAAGGGTCTGGGCATCTATTCAGATAATGCTAATGTTACGCTAGTCTATAAGAGAATGGGACAACGAGCCTGGGATGATGGCTGGCTGACAAATTTTAGTCAGCATTGGTCAGCATTTGTAATATTTTCTGATTGGCTGGCTGAGGGGGTCAATGACAAGGAGGGGGTTTGGGGGTCTATAAACTTGGGAATCTGGGGGGGTGGGTAGCGAGATGTGAACGGCGAAATTACGAAGCGGGTTGATAGAAAGAATGTTGAGGAATAAATTGATCTTTGTGGGGGAAGAGGTGTCTGTAGAGGGTTGGGAAATGGTTCAATGGCAATGATACTTGGGATTCCGGTTGGGGCGCACTGGCTCTCCCCCTTCGCGAAGACGCAAAGCGAATCAATAGAGAGAACAATGAGGAATAACACCTTTGATGGGAATATTGATGGGGGTATTCCCAGTGCCAGAGGCATCCGTTTGCAATGTAAATTTGGGATTGGGGAGCGGCTATAGGCATGGCAATCCTCTGACTTAACGAGTATTTATTAATAGGTGGAATGTTGAGCAATTGGACATGGGCTTTGATGGCCCATCAGAGGGGAAAATGCAAAAAGTGCATTTGAGTGGCTTCCACTGGCTCAATTGTTACAATACTTTGGTGCTCATTTGGGGTACAAACTGCGAAGACCTCGCGAAAATCTGGAACAGAATCAATAGGGAGAATGTGGAAGAATAGTAATTACACTGTAATTTAAAAGGAAATTTATCCCGGGGCCCTGCAATTATTCTAAATCTTTGCTACATTGGCACATATTACCCCTCATTTGGGTGCACATGCTGTCAAAGTCCTGGACCATACTCATGGGAACAATATTGTGCAACACTCAATTTCATTTTGTACATGATATTGAATATCTCCGCTCATATACTCATTCCCCTCGCGCCAAACCTGGGATTCACGTGTCATACATCCCCATCATGGCCTCCAAGCATTCCACAAATAAATCAATAGGTGGAATGTTGAGCAATCGGAATTTCTTTGGAAACATCGAAATTCTGGCAATTGCTGACACATCCGGATCAATGCCCACCTGAGCTTCTCACGCTCAGTCCACCATTGATCTTCCTGCCACCATCCCTCTCCAGCCATAAAAAATCGCTAAAAATACGCTTAAATTCGTGGAAATTCGGATAATATTAAAAGAATACTTATTGTTAAACAAGACCAACCAATATATCCAAAATCATTGTAAATAGCAAATAAAACATAAAGATAATCGTAAAAATTCAGGAAAATTAGAAATAAATTAAAGATAAATCTAACTGCTCAGTTACAGGTGAGAGAAATGCAAAGTAAATTGATAAAATCAATACTAAGATCAGGATAATGGTAAATTGTGATGGAAAGTAACCACACATGCATGCCAACAGCATGGATTGTGGTTAGTTTCATACTGTGTTTAAAATATAAGTAGTATAAGATATTCAGACAATGCTAGATTGTGATGGAAATTGATCACACATGCATGCCAAAGGCATGGATTGTGGTCAGTTTCCTGCTGTGTTCAAGATATCAGTAACCCAACATATTCAGATAATGCTACATAGATTGCGATGGAAATTGACTACACATGCATGCTGAAGGCATGGATTGTGGTCAGTTTCCTGCTGTGTTCACAATATAAGTAACACAACATATTCAGACAATGCTAGATTGTGATAGAAATTGACCACCCACTACTGTGTTCAAATATAAGTAATATATTATACCTAGACAATGCTAAGATTAGGATAATGCTAAATTTTTTGTGATGGAAATTGACCACATATGCATGCTGGAGGCATGGATTGTGGTCCATTTCATGATGTGTTTAAGATATAAGTAGTATAACATATTCAGATAATGCTAGATTCCTGCTGTATTCAAGATATAAGTAACATAAGATATTCAGACAAGGCTAGATTGTGATAGAAATTGATCACACATGCATGCCAAAGGCATGGATTGTGGTCAGTTTCCTGCTGTATTCAAGATATAAGTAGCATAAGATATTCAGACAAGGCTAGATTGTGGTCAGTTTCCTACTGTGTTCAAGATATAAGTAACACAACATATTCAGACAATGTTAAATTGTATTGGAAAGTGACTATACATACATATGTACTGAAGGGATGGATTATGGTCAGTTTCCTGCTGAATTCAAGATATAAATAACATAACATACTTAGATAATACTAAGCTTTAGATAATATAAACAATTAGCACACTCCAAGTGCCCAGGCCGAAAGGTCTGGGCATCTATTCAGATAATGCTAAAATGATTAAAATATCAGTAAATAAGATTCTGTGACTCAGAAAAATTGAATCTCCCTTAAAACAAGTAGACTACATACTCTAAGTGCCCAGGCTGAAGGATCTGGGCATCTATTCAGATAATGCTAAGGTCATCAAGATATTGATCACCATGATCATGTAATCCATTCAGTGAATGCCAAAGTCATCAAAACATTGATAAACAAGATCATATGATCTATTCAGTCACTTATAAACATTAGTAAATAAAGTCATGTGACTTCCAAAAAACTTTTTTTTCCTTCAAATCTTCCTAAACTCAACTATTATTAAAATGTTTGTTCAAGATATATGTTAAACAATTAGTATACTCCAAGTGCCCAGGCCAAAGGATCTGGGCATCTATTCAGATAATGCTAAGGTCATCAAACAAGGTTATGTGATCCATTCAGTTGATACCAAACATTAGTAAACAAAGTCATGTGACTTCCAAAAAACTTTTTTTTCACTCAACTCTTCCTAAGCTTAACTATAATGCTAAAGTCGCCCAAATATGTGTGCCGAAGGCACACGAGCGTAAGCTCGTCTTATAGAGAATGGGACAAGGCCGTGGGATGATGGGGGGATGACTCAGCTTAGTCAGTTCTGACATAATATTTTCTGATTGGCTGGCTGGGGGGGTCAATGGCAAGGAGGGGGTTGGGGGGCCTATAAACCTGGGGATCCGGGGGGGTGGATAGCGAGATGTAAACGGCGAAATTACGAAGCAGGTTGATAGGAAGAATGATGAGGAATAAATTGATCTTTGTGGGGGAAGAGGTGTGTGTAGAGAATTGGGAAATGGCTCAATGGCAATGATACTTGGGATTCCGATTGGGGCACAGTGGCCCTCCGATTTCACAAAGACGCAAAGCGAGTCGATAGAGAGGACGATGAGGAATAACACCTGTGATGGGAATATTGATGGGCGTATTCCTGGTGCCAGAGGCATTCGTTTGCAATGTAAATTTGGGAGTGGGGAGCGGCTATAGGCATGGCAATCCTCTGATTTAACGAGTATTTATTAATAGGTGGAATGTTGAGCAATTGGACATGGGCTTTGATGGCCCATCAGAGGGGAAAATGAAAAAGCGCATTTTGAGTGGCTTCCACTGGCTCAATTGCTACAATACCTTGGTGCTCACTTGGGGTACAAACTGCGAAGATCTCGCGAAAATCTGGAACAGAATCAATAGGGAGAATGTGGAGGAATAGTAATTACACTGTAATTTAAAAGGAAATTCATCCCAGGGCCCTGCCATTATTCTAAATCTTCGCTGCTTTGGCAAATGTTACCCCATATTTGGGTACACATACCCTCAAGGTTCTGGTCTAAATTAATAGGAACAATATTGTAGAATACTCAAATTTCTATTGTACATGATATTCAATTTCCCCACTCATATACTCATTTCCCTCGCGCCAAACCTAGGATTCACGTGTCCTACATCTCCGCCATGGCCCCCACGAAATCCGCAAATAAACCGATAGGTGGAATGTCGGGCAATCGGAATTTCTTTGGAAACATCGAAAATCTGGCAATTGCTGACAAATCCGGATCAATGCCCACCCGAGCTTCTCACGCTCAGTCCACCATTGATCTTCCTGCCACCATCCCTCTCCAGCCATAAAAATTCGCTAAAAATACGCTTAAATTCGCGGAAATTCGGATAATATTAAAAGAATACTTATTGTTAAACAAGATCAACCAATATATCCAAAATCATCGTAAATAGCAAATAAAACCATAAAAATAATCGTAAAAATTCAGGAAAATTAAAGATAAATCTAACTGCTCAGTTCCAGGTGAGAGAAATGCAAAGTAAATTGATATAATCAATACTAAGATCAGGATAATGGTAAATTGTGATAGAAAGTAACCACATATGCATGCCAACAGCATGGATTGTGGTTAGTTTCATACTGTGTTTAAAATATAAGTTGCATAAGATATTCAGACAATGCTAGATTGCAATGGAAATTGATCACACATGCATGCTGAAGGCATGGATTGTGATCAGTTTCCTGCTGTATTCAAGATATAAGTAACATAAGGTATTCAGACAAGGCTGAAGTGTAGTCAGTTTCCTGCTGTGTTCACAATATAAGTAACACAACATATTCAGACAATGCTAGATTGTAATAGAAATTGACTACCCACTACTGTGTTCAAATATAAGTAATATATTATACCTAGACAATGCTAAGATTAGGATAATGCTAAATTGCAATGGAAATTGACCACACATGCATGCTGGAGGCATGGATTGTGGTCAGTTTCATACTGTGTTCAAGATATAAGTAATATAACATATTCAGACAATGCTAAATTATGATGGAAATTGACCACACATGCATGCTGAAGACATGGATTGTAGTCAGTTCCCTACTGAATTCAAGATATAAATAACATAACATACTTAGATAATACTAAGCTTTAGATAATATAAACAATTAGCACACTCCAAGTGCCCAGGCTGAAGGATCTGGGCATCCATTCAGATAATGCTAAGGTCATCAAAACATTGATAAACAAGATCATGTGATCTATTCAGTCACTTACAAACATCAGTAAATAAGGTCAATTATGATGGAAATTGACCACACATGCATGCTGAAGACATGGATTGTAGTCAGTTCCCTACTGAATTCAAGATATAAATAACATAACATACTTAGATAATACTAAGCTTTAGATAATATAAACAATTAGCACACTCCAAGTGCCCAGGCTGAAGGATCTGGGCATCCATTCAGATAATGCTAAGGTCATCAAAACATTGATAAACAAGATCATGTGATCTATTCAGTCACTTACAAACATCAGTAAATAAGGTCATGTAACTTCCAAAAAAAATTTTCACTCAAATCTCTAAACTTAACTATAATGCTAAAGTCATCCAAATTTGTGTGTAAGCTCAGGCATGTATTGTGATTAGTTTCATGCTGTATTTAATATATAAGTAATATAACATACCTAGACAATACTAAGCTTCAGATAATATAAACAATTGTTACACTCCAAGTGCCCAGGCCAAAGGGTCTGGGCATCTATTCAGATAATGCTAAAGTCATTAAAATATTGTTAAATGCAATCATGTGATCCAGAAAAATCTTATACTAAATTCATTTAACTAACAGATTTCAAGTACTCAAACCATCTCAAATAATACCAAAGTTATCAAAACATTCATAAATAAGGTCATGTGATCAAAATACAGACAAACAAATATTACCAAACAAAGTCATGTGACCTAACAAAATTTTGTTATTATACTCCCTGTGCCGAAGGCACAGCTAGGGTCTTACCCTAGTCTTATTAAGAATGGGACAAGGCTGTGAGATGATGGGGAGGCTGACAAATTTTAGTCAGCATTGGTCAGCATTTGTAATATTTTCTGATTGGCTGGCTGGGGGGGTCAATGGCAAGGAGGAGGTTTGGGATTCTATAAATTTGGGGATCTGGGGGGGTAGATGGTGAGATGTGAACGGCAAAGAAACCAAGGAGGTTGATAGAAAGAATGTTGAGAAATAAATTGATCTTTCTGCGGAATGAAGGGGGCATGGAGGGTGCTACAGCAGCTCAATCAGTACGATACCTTGGGGGCCTGGGGAGGCCTATTGGCCCCCCCCTCTGGCGAAGACGCAAAGCAAGTCGATAGAGAGAGTATTGAGCAATAACACCATTGATGGGAATATTGATGGAGGTATTCCCAGTGCCAGAGGCATTCGTTCTCTATATAAGCTTGGGATTGGAGGGCGGTTCCGGGCCTGCCAACCCCCTGATTTGATGGGCATTTATTGATAGGTGGGATGTTGAGGAAGTGGACATGGCCCCTGATGGCCATCAGAGGGGAAAATGCAAAAAGCGCATTTTGAGTGGCTTCCACTGGCTCAATTGCTACAATACCTTGGGGCCCCTTTGGGGTACAGATTGCAAAGACCTCGCAAGAATCTGGAGCAGACTCAATAGGGAGATTGTGGAAAAATTGTAATTACACTGTAATTCTGAAGGAAATTCGTCCCAGGGCCCTGCATTTATTTGGAATATTCGCTGCTTGGTCCCATGTTACCCCCCCCCCCCCCCCCCCCCCCCATGGGTGGACATGTCCTCAAAGTCCTGAAGCAAATTAATAGGCACAATATTGTGCAACACTCAGTTTTATATTGTACATGAGATTCAATATCTCCACTTATATGCTCATTTCCCTCGCGCCAAACCTGGGATTCACGTGTCTTACAGCTCCACCATGGCCCCCAAACAATCTGCAAATAAATCGATAGGTGGAATGTCGAGCAATTGGAATTTCTTTGGAAACATTGACATTCTGGCAATTGCTGACAAATCCGGATCAATGCCCATCTGAGCTTCTCATGCTCAGTCCACCATTGATCTTCCTGCCACCATCCAGCCATAAAAATTCGCTAAAAATACGCATAAATTCCCAAAAATTTGGATAATATTGGATACATCCAACATCATTGTAAATCACAAATAAACTGTAAAAATAATTGTTAAAAATTCAGGAAAATTAGAAATAAATTACAGATAAATCTAACTGCTCAGTTAATAGTGGAAATTTGATATAATCAATACTAAGTGACCACACACCCATACTATGTCCAAGATATAAGTAACATGATTAGGATAATGCTAAATTGCAATGGAAATTGACCACACATGCATGCCAGAGGCATGGATTGTGGTCAGTTTCATGATGTGTTTAAGATATAAGTAGTATAACATATTCAGATAATGCTAGATTACGATGGAAATTGGCCACACATGCATGCCAAAGGCATGGATTGTGGTCAGTTTCCTGCTATGTTCACAACATAAGTAACATAAGATATTCAGACAATGCTAGATTGCAATGGAAATTGATCACACATGCATGCCAAAGGCATGGATTGTGATCAGTTTCCTGCTGTATTCAAGATATAAGTAGCATAAGATATTCAGACAAGGCTAGATTGTGATCAGTTTTCTGCTGTGTTCAAGATATAAGTAACACAACATATTCAGACAATGCTAAATGGATGGATTGTGGTCATTTTCATGCTGTATTCACAATATAAGTAACATAATATACTTAGACAATGCTAACACTTGAGACCTATGGGAATGCAGGACGCCCGCACAGGGTGCCATAAATATCCCCGTTTATTCAAAACGTGCTGATGAATGGACGGGCCTCACGTGTTAAGTCACTTATATGAAAAACAACAATACATTTATTGTTTCTGTTAGATATTTTGTAGAGTCTATATATATGTGGCACATTATTTTAGACTATTTTAATTGTGTCTGTGGGCGTCATTTATCTGTTTGTGGAATTAGAAACCGTGACTGGATAGGAGGTGATCGTAGAGAGATATATTTAGTTTGACAAAAGTAGCTGAATGCATTCTCCCGCATACAGTAAATTGGTCGGTCTCTCACAGTTGGCATATGAGTTTCCTGTAGATTCAGTCTAAGTGATCAAATATATGGGACAGTATGCGGGCGCCATTGAGTGCCCTATATTTTTGGAAAGTGCGACTCTCTTTTGTTGAGCGGCCCACGAGCGGGTGCGGGAGCGGGCCACTCAGATAAATGTGGTCCGTCACTGACCCCGTCGCAACTGTCTGATAGAAGTGATTGTCTGGAAGTATGCCGGATTGATATGTCGGGCCCACGAGAATATAGCATCAATTCAGGTAGTCATTAGTTTTGGCATGATATTCCGAATTTTATGCAGTACTCTACTCCAGTCTCAAAGGTGCTTGTTCCGTGACGTCTCATTCATCCTTCAACGTTCTCCTAAAGCGCTTGATGGTATCCTTGCGGAACCAGAGGAAAGTGTGTACAAAAATGGATGGGAAGCCGGCGAACGAAACACCGTACACCATGATGAGAGTTACAGACATGAAGAGGGGAGAGTACTGAGAGTGCTTGGCTGGGTCAATCAACTCATAAAAACATTTGTGCGACATGGCGATGCTCCTCACTTACCAATTTGGAAGCGCAGCATCAACTAGACAAGCTTAATAACTCGCGTCCTCACCATCACCACTCCGAATAACAGTCAGGAAAACGCAAACTAGTGAGTATTCATATGTGCGCTGGTGAAGTAGAAAACACCTTCACCTTCTCTTTCGTCTAGAAATCCTTCAGTCGCACGTCATGCCATCGCGTACAACTCAATGCTGGGTCAGAGGGAGAGTAGATGGGGGTATTGGGGATAATAGCCATCACGAAAACGCCTGTGACCCAGAGGAAGGGGGTAATCTGAGCAGCGGTAGGAACGAAGGACTTGGAGAACACTTGGAGGGGCAAGAATTTGGTGGTAGTGACAATGAAAATGAATGGAAGGGAGGTAGCGACGAGGGGGGCACAGGAGATTGCGACCACGAAGGAGAAGATGGGGGCAACAGGGACGGTGACATTGACGACGATGAGTATGAGGCGGATAATGACAGTGGCAGGGACAATGGTGATGTTGATGACGATGGATATGAGGCGGATGATGAAAGCGACATCTCCAGGCGGTCTTGAGAATTTTGCGTCACGATGTAATGAGAGTACAGGTTGTCAGAGTGTTTATGGCGAATTCATTTGTGAGAAGGGTGATAGGAGTTTCGGAAGAAGCTGAAGAACTTTGGGTCATAGAGGAGATTGAGAACAACCACAGCGTAAGGCAAATGGTAGGTGTACCATCAATAGCTGAGTGCTTGCCCCAAAGTTTTGCATAGGCATCTCCTTTAACGCCATAAACCCTTACTCAGTAAATCAGTGCTGAACCAGGGGCCACATATTCCAGACTACACTCTGCCTAACTATCTCATCTGCTATAGATTATTGAATTCAAAGCTAAACACAGGAAATGAAGCGTTGCAGTGGATATAACATATTGAGAACTCCATAAAACATGATAGAAACAGTGGTGATACAAGAGAGAGATTGATTTGCAAATTGGACTTGCAACATACCAAATACAGTGCTGAGGGTACCTACAATGATACGAGTTCAGGACATGGGGTATAGGACTAGGAATTGAGTAATACCACTAGACCGATATGCTGGGAGCCCAGACATTTTATTCCCCCACAACATCAGGGAGGGATAGGTTGTCCCTCAAACTCTTGAGGTGGAGTGTTATAATTGCCTTTGTGGCCCAATTATCCTTATAGTCACACAGAATTGCATGTTTGCTGTTGGCCTAGGATATTTGTGTTAGCCTGCTTTATCAATTGATTGTAAGCCTATACCTGAGAGTAGATGTAGGATATGTCAGCTTTCTTCTGCTTCGAAAATGGTGCGGCCAGTGACAATCTCCCAGCCACAAGATCACGAATGGTACTCTTCAGATATGCCGGGATGAGCTATACACAAGAGGGGGCATAAGTATCACATACGGAAATGGGTGTATACTCATTCTCGCTGATCCCCATGCTTTCACATATCTCAAGACTCGATTTCGGGACCTTATGAGGCTGTAGCACGATGGGTTGAGCAGAATGTATGGCCGAAGTGGAAGATATGGAGGATGGGGAGGATATGCGGTCTGGAGGTTTGTGATGATGAGGACTTGAGTCTTGGAGGGGAAGTTCGCGGCGAAGGACACAAGGTGGCGGGGTTAACAAACGTTCAGGGAGGAAGGCAGACCGGAGGGTAATGGGCGAATAATGGCGTTGAATACGACGGACAGGACAGATAGGGGGCATGACGGGGTATTGGGAGGATGGGGTCTGGTATATAACTAATACACTGTATTGTTTAATCCGATATTCCCATGATGGCCGGTCGTGCAGTCTGGGTAAGGGCGGATATGTGAATCATTGTTTTCTACCATTATGCCTAAAGTCACTGTCATAGCAAAACTCACCGAGGCGAGACTTCAAAAGTATAGCAAGGACCAGCTGGCAGAGCTCTGCAAAGAGTACGGGGTACCAGTCCAGTCTTCTGGGAAGAAACCTAGTAACAGAACCCTGAGGAGCGATTACCTCAATGCACTCCATCAAGTATAAGATCCTACTTACTGTCCAGTCACTGAACTTACACGGCTGCATAGTTCCGGAGGCACAGAGCAAATGAAAGCCAGGGCATGCCAATCGAGAGCTCAGACCAACAGACACAAGATGGGGCTGAACGCTCTGCAGACTCTGATGAAAGAGCCTGTGGCACTGCTACCCCCGTGCGGGGACGACCTGCGGTTGTGCGGGGCGATTTGGACATCGAAATGCAGGAGTCCCCTCCCGTCGTTGCCCAGGGTCGTCTGGACGCCGAAATGCAGGTGTTACGTCATGACGCCAGAACAAAAGAACTGTTGGAGATCTATGAAACGTATGTCGAGGGCATTGGCAGGACAGCTGACTAACGTTATTCTTTACACACAGACAATGTCATGCAAGCACGGACAAGATCCTTGTCCGACTGTTCGTGAATCCAAAGGACTGGGGTCATGCTGGGGAGGTCTATTGTGATCTCGAGCCTTGTGGGGGCGTCAACCTAGTTCATATCAAACGTTTGTTCGGGGTGGAGGGGGAGATCCAGGTGAGTCCAACAGTGGTCATGTCACAAAGTCAATAAGTTGGCAAAACATACAGTGACCCACAAAACCGTTCCAATGTTTTGTACTTTTGACTTAAAGTAGTAATAGCTCAGTAAATAAAATAGCCATATTTGTGAATATATTTATAAACATAGCCAAATATGTCATATCTGACTCTGCAAAGTTGCGTCATGTAATACTTCCAAATTAGGCAATTATGAATTTTGTAATCATTTTAAGTCATTGGAACGGTTCTGTCAATGACATATTATACTAGGCTATCCTATTATTTCTAGTACTTAGAGTAGCCCCCCCTGGCTTTGAGTACAGCTGCTACTCTTCTAGGCATACTTTCAATTAACTTCTGACACTCAGAAGCTGGAATAGCATCCCACTCCTTTTCTACCCTCTGCCACAACTCCTCCATACCCTTGGGAGGAGATTCATACTCTCCCAACTTTCTCTTCACATATTCCCATAAGTGTTCAATGGGATTGAGGTCAGGTGACTGTGCTGGCCAGGTTAGGAGCCTAAAATGATTTTTTTGAAACCATTCTTTGGCCAGTGTACTCTTGTGTTTGGGGTCATTATCTTGCTGAAAGATAATATCTCGGGGTTTAAGCGTGTACCACCGGAGACTCTTCTTCAAATCTTCCTCCAAAATTTGCACAAACAACTCTGCATCCATCCTTCCATCAATCCTCACTGCATAGCCTGGGCCATCCCACAGCATACAGCCCCAAACCATCACTGATCCTCCTCCATACTTCAGAGTTCCCTTGACCAATCTTTCACTAAGCCCCTCTCCCTTCTTTTTCCATCCCCACTTCCTCCCATCTGACCCCAAACAATTAATTTTGGTCTCATCAGACCATACAACCAGCTTCCAGTCCTCCATAGTCCAATGCTGGTGTGTCAGAGCAAAATCCAGCCTAGCCCTCCTATGCTTGTCAGAGAGTAAAGGCTTTTTTTGCTTGACTACAGCCTTCATTCCTGCCTGTTTGAGATGCCTTGCTACAGTCTGTGAAGAGACTGATGTCCCAATGATGGGAGCAAGAGATTTGGCTATATCTACAGCAGTTTCAGCCTTGCCAGCAGAGATAAGATGGATAGCATGCTGAATATTAGTGGTAGAGAGTTTTGAAGGACGTCCTCCAAGTGATTTAGTAAGGCTGGAACAATTTTTAGAGGCTAGCCTGGATATGGTACTGCACCCAACACCAGTAATTGCCTCAATTTTAGTATAGGAATGATGAGAATTTAGCAAAGAGAGGATGGTTTGCTTTAGAGTAGAAGATAATGGCTTCATGGTAGGTAGGGGGGTTGAGAATGATGGGACATGGCTGTCAGCACATCTATTTATATGTCAAAGACATGTGGTCACATGATCTTGTTGATTCACAATCAACAGAGTCATGTGATTGCTTGGATTAGTATTAAAAATTACTATTGACAAAACTGTTCCAATGACTTAAAATGATTACAAAATTCATAATTGCCTCATTTAGAAGTATTACATAACGCGACTTTGCAGGGTCAGATATGACATATTTGGCTATGTTTATAAATATATTCACAAATTTAGCTATTTTATTTACTGAGCTATTACTACTTTAAGTCAAAAGTACAAAACATTGGAACGGTTTTGTGGGTCACTGTACCAGGTGATAGCACCTCGCTCGTTTCGCCCATTTCGCACATTTTTCAACAGCATTTTGGAGGGTGGAGACTTGGAATTGTTACTTCATGATGGTTGTCTGCGTGTCGTGATAGCATCCAATTAGTGGAATGATTACATGTACTTCTCCTATTTCGAGTAAAGCAACGTCCATTTCACATAAAACACTTGAGTGATCTTCATAGCAACTGAGCAGGTCTATTTGTTAGAGGCAGTAATTTGAGAGCGACGGTGCTTACATTGACAGGAAAATGAACACCCGCTCACTCATTGCAGGAGAATGTTGATATACCGGCACAGAAGGTCCATGATTGGTAATCGACAGCAACAAAAACCAAGGAGAAGGGGCACAATGAGCGATAAAACAATAATTGTGCTGCGATAAAAATGCCTGGGTACAATGAGATGGGTGAAAATTGAGCAAGGTGGAACTATATAAGGGGTTAGAAAAAAAGTCTACATTCCCCATCACATCAACTCAATATGTACCATTTACTTCTCAGTTTGCCATGCCTAGGCAATCCGTCCTCCTTGGCCGCCACTGCTACAGGGATAGCAAAGGAGGTAAGCGGCTTCCAATAATGACTCCGTCGCGGTTGCACACCGATCCTACAGGGCCTGGGAGTTATGAAACGTATCTTGATGGTGCCGGAGACTACCATCAAACGTAAAAGAGAAGAGGAACATGAGGAGTCGCGCTGGCCGCAGGCTCAAAAGAAACAGAAGCTTGTGAGCAGCAGGTCCAAAATGGAAAGCTGAGACTTACGGAGTTTTCAGGAAATCAGTCCAGCCAACAGTGGTAATCTGGGCATTGATTCAGACAGAGGCGTCTTTGCTGTAGTGCGTAACCTGTTTCACATTAGCACAGAAGGTTCTGTTCTGACCACGAAATCGCAGCACACCTCACGGCTGGATATAGGATCATGTCCTCCGGAGATTCAGTTGGAGATTTTCAACTATATCGACGATCCAGACCTCATTGCGTTGGCGTTGGCATTCGTGCATGATAAGAGCCTGACTGCTAACGTCATTTACACGTATCACCCTCGTATCATCAAAAGACGCGTCTTGCGTGAAGGAGCTAGTAACTCGGAGTTCAACCTTCTCGGAGATGTTGCAGACTCGGACGTCACTTTCCTCTTGCGAGTTTATCCACCGGTTAAGCTCTCTGCCCTCAATTGCGACCTCTTCAATCTACTCAGATTCTCCCCGAGCATCTACACAATCATTCGCAACGCTCCGCAGGTTTTCACCATCTCTGTTAAGATCCACGACGATGAGGATGAGTTGTTAGAAAATCCAAAAACAGCGCTTAGCTTCTCCGAGCTCCTCGCTGTCGCCACCAATATGAGATACATCGAACTGACCAGTGCCTCCAGGACCGGTAAACCACTTATTAGACCTCCGATTGCCTCGATGGTCGCAGATGTGCCGCCCGTCATCGAGGTTCATCCACAGATTTGCTCTGTGACCATCGGGTCCAGGATATGGGGCTGTCAAGTATTACGCTACATCTTGTCTCCGCTACTGGCCAATTCCTCGGTAGAGATATTGCACCTGGTCTACGATAGTGACGATGACAAGGCTTTTCTCGATTGGGACCAGATTCGCTTACCGAGCCTTACAAGCCTCTATCTAACCAGCAACCACCACATTGCCATCCCATCTTCCCTGTTTATCCATCATCTCCGTCTCTTGTCAATCACCATGAGGAACCATTATCCATTCCCGAGAGGCAGGGATGTAGGAGCTATCGGCGAAGTCAATACAATACCGCCCCTGCTCAAAGAGCTCTGTGTGACGCCAAACACGTACTGGGTATCAGAAGAAAGTTTGGACCTTCAGCTACTCGAGCTCTCTCTACCCATGTTCTCCAATGATTACTGGTCACGCGATTTCTGCGAAGGTGTTTCATCTGCGACGTCGGTGCTAAAGGGTATCCAACATAAACATACGAAGGATGTAAAGCTCAGGATGAATTTGCCTTACTGGGTGGTCGACCATTGTCGTCATAGCCTGGAGGAGTTCAGATGTTCCTGTACACTGCCAAAAGGCCCAAAAGTTGACAGCGTGTCAAAATTCATTCTCGCTATGGAGGATTTCGAACCTGTGGCATATGTAAGCTATATTTTGCCCTGCCGATCCACCTTTACTAACTGACTCTCTCACAGGACTATGTTAAACGACTCCTGCAGAATTTCCGGAGTTTGGAAGATTTGGAGTTCGACTGTCGGCATTACTGATCATCAGTCGACGCTGAGGCTGAGTTTACTACCGAACTGGCCAAGATACTCCCCAAATTGCGGGCACTGCGAACACCATTAGGTGAGTGGAGAAGGGCAAGGAGGTGGAAGCAGTGGAAGTTAGTAGCGTTAAAAGGCTAAATGGACTCACGAACATTCGCTATGGACAAGTATATAGAGAACTTCTGTTTATAGGCAAGGGTGGCTGGATCACCACGGGAGTGCATGAGAGGTCCGGTGGGCAGGTGGTTAGCGGTGGCAAGTATCATAAGTTTATTAGTAGATGCCACCCTTCTTAAAGGCCTGGAATTAATACTATTTGTCTCAGTTAATGGTAGATAAACCAGGAGCTGAACTTCATACCGAACACGAGTGTGATACTACCCGCTGAGGGTATGACTCATTCGCGGACCAGTTCCTTGGTCACCCACAGTAATTCGTTGAGAAATGATTGCGAATCTAGAATTTGTCATAGCGTATGAGTGAATGTTGATTATAGTGAAGAGTATGTAGTGCGGCCCTCACAAAGATATCAGGTATGTAAGGAAAAAAACATTCTGTCATAGTGTGCGGAAATGAGACTGCTACACATCGTTTCGTCCTGGTCTTTCAAGGGGCCAGGGTTTTCTCGGAGTTGTGGGGGTGTCGAGTGGCTGCTTGGTCTTGGGTGAGCAATGCGTGACCGTGCTCAGAGCTTGTTCTGGGCTATGTCCGGTTAAACCAATCCATAGCTGTGCGGTTGTGAGCCTGTGACTGGATAATCCAACGCACAGGAGGCTTGTGGTACTGAGGAGGGGAGGGTCAGTTCGGTGGGGGCAAATGTTTCTCGCTGTCACGATGTTGTGATGCTTCTCGTAGGTCACGATGACTCGCTCCTCGCTTGGTCACGTTGTCATGACCTGCTCTTCTTCACTTTCTCACAGCCATTGTGACCCGCTCTCGTAGGTCACGATAGCTCACCTCGCTTGGTCACATTGACATGACCCGCTCTTCTATTTGTCACAGCCATGGTGACCCACTCTCGTCTTTCGCTCATGTCCACTCATCGCAATGGCCCCGATTTCGCCTTGACAACCTGTGTCCTCTGCGTGCTTTGGACTATCCAAGTACGCGAGGTTCAACTTGCTTGCATATGTGCATTTGGATTATCCAAGCACATTCTTTGCATCGCTCCAGCGTGGCATTCTTTTGTTGGTGTGGGGGTGGAGGAAAGTTGAGGGGTCCAGGGAGTGTGATAAGCAGCCCGACCTTTTTTTTTGGTACCTAATAAGCTACTGAAATACTGTCCGGTCTCGATAGCGACTCTATAGCCTGCGAGCATGCGGAATGTCCAAGGTGTATTATTACTTATTCTACTTGGCGCCAACATACTAAATGTTCCTCAGGGAATCCCAGAAATCTTTTACCCTTATAGCTGTCACCGGTACGATGTCTCCTGCATCTATCAAGTTTCCTGTGTCTATCAAGTCCTCGTTTTCTCTCTGAGGGTTGACACAGAACTTCCAAAGGTCCAGTACGTACTCCTGTAATAAGTTGCGCGGCAACATACTCAACACAAGTTGTACAACCAGGACCACTAACATGGTCCACAGGAGATGCCCGAACACCATACTCGGGGCCACTATCGAATTCCTTGACATGTCGGGAGGATGGACGGTTGCCTTTTGTGCAGGGAGGTTAGCCATTCATACCTTTCTGGAGCAGCTATCTTTACCTCAGAACGCAGAGTCCAAATTTTCACAGAGTGCTCACGACCATCTTGCCCACCTGTCGCAACAAGACATGTATCTCCAACTTGTTGGACCTCCCGAGGTGGTTAGATAAAACCTTCAAAATTTGTGGGCAAAACGCACTGCAATAATTTGAACTATATGGCTGTCTATTTTCTAGTTGAGTGCCTCCATTTCTATCTGAACGTTTCGACTCACCACCACCATGCGGCAGTTCCTTTACCTCGCTCTCTTCTCTCGTCCTGAAAACCCGCGGCCTGCCATTATCGCTGCCGGCGACGATAAACCGGTCGTCCAGTGCAAAGGATACCAGAACTGGTACGTTCCGGGCAATCGGGTAAGTGAATGATCTTATAGGTTGGCAATTTGGGAATGAATAAATATCCACTCCGGTTTCCAGATTCGAAACTGCTAGTTGGTTTCCGTCGGAGGAAATCGCAGAGTGGCCGCTGGATATTGAAACTTCAGGGAATGAGATAAATCATGCTATCTTTCCCTGCTTACATTTGAGTAAGCAGCGTGATTGGTGCTGTCCCTTCCCAAGGATTCACATGGAAAAATCGGCTGTCTCGCATGTAAGTACTTAGCAAGTCGTTTTCCATGTTTGAGGCTTACACTTCATGTGATTCTAGATAAGAGATAGCAAGTTCTGATCCTGAATTAATAAATGTGAGTCCTCTTGGTATGTTGCCGTTTGCCGGTTCGGACGCGATTTCAACTAGTTGACCTGGTCGAAGTAAGAATAACGCTCTGAACCTGTGGTGTCGCGACCTGCCTTGATTGTTGATATCGTAAACCTTCACGCCGTCAGGGGAAGCAGACGCAAGCCGACGATGAACCATGTCAAAGGCCAGTTCTTCTACTCTCTCGTCATGCGCCTGTACATGAAAACTGATTTGATACGTCTGCAAAAAATTAACTTCTCATATCGTATCCCAGAGGCGTTTGAGCGTACCGATGAATCAGAGGGGGCTTTTCGGCAGAGGAAAACCTTTCCATCCGCGCAACCAAAAGCAAAACATGCAGGCCTATCCTCCCCATCTGAACATAACCACGTTGCAGCAGAGACAGGGCCATTGAAGAGAACTTTGAACGTCCGACATGCATACCCTTGCTCGACGTTCCAAACTGTAAGTGTTCCATCATCTGCTATAGATCACGGTTAATCATAAATCAGCGGTTGGCTTGCATTACCCACCTCCACTTAACAATCTGGATCCGTCGGGGCTAAACTTCAGCACGTTGATGGGAAGGTGGTGGGCCTTCAGATTGTGTTTAAGCTGAATCTATAATCATATGAGACGTAGGCATGAGTTCGAGCCAACGCAATATACCTTGACACCTGCTGAAGGCATTGTAGGTTGTCTGGAGTAAAATTGGGGTGTTTGGAAGTTTGTTGCACTTGCTCCGCCGCCTTCACTTTCAACTTTTATATTGGTTTGATCTTTTGTATCTTTTTGTGCATATCCTGTTGCTATAGCCATTGCGACAATATTTTTTGTATCTTTTGTTCGTGCCAGCGCCTCCTGTCAACTTAGGCGTGACCTATCAGGAATGACGCTCAACCAAATTGGATTGTATATGAAAAGTATTTGTATCCTCGCAAATGTTTTTGTTTTCCGTTACGTTTTGTTGCACCCGTAATAGTTGTCCTCCCTTTATAAGTCATGTACCGCAGAAACCTGCCTTCATATTACCATGAATCCCTCTTGAACATACCGACGTCAATGCGAAACCTGCTCGCCACCCCGTCATCAACGCACCCTCCGTTCCCATTGCTCACCGCAAGTCGAAGAGCACGATGTTGGTTTGAGGGGTAGACGTCGAAGCTTATCTTCAAAGAGGTAAGTACACTTGGAACTTTTGGAACGTCACGTCTCATGGTTCGTTGATGCAGCCGCGAAGAATTAGGCAGACGTGGGGATTGGAGCCTTTCTCCGAGAAGGTGAATATATGTCTCATATCGCAGAATTTGACGCCTAATTACTTCGCCAGGCGGCAACACGAAAGTAATCCTACTGCTGCTTCTGCCGCTCATAGTGTGGGTCGCAGAATTTCTGCAATCATCACCATAACTCACAATATACAGAGCTTGGTACGTTTTGGGCGCACGCTCAATTCATATCTCTGGCCAGGTGCCACAGGACATGATGTCGAAGTATGTCCCACCCCTCCCACAAATAACTCTTCTCTCATTTTCCTTAGATGGGTGTACTTTCCCACCAGAACGTGGATGAGCCTTCCTGCCCTAATGTAATCGCCCCAGAAGAGCCCTCCCGCCTGGATATAACCCCTTCAGTCAGACAACCGACTCTGGCTTCCGCTGAACACCCCACCCCCAACGAAGCTCCTTTAGCCAGATCCCCTATCCCGAGAGCCAGTCCCCTCCAAAATGTAACTCCCCCTGCCGAACCTACCACCCCGAACACAGCCAGATCCGTGATCCCAAATGCCTCTCTTCCCACTGAACATCCTCTCTTGGATGTCGTTCCCACCATTGAATCCCCCACCCCAAATGTCGCTCCCGCCATTAAATCCCCCACCCCAAATGCTGGCCCTTCGGCCAGATCCCCTATCCGGAATGCTGCTCCCTCCATCCAATCCCCTATCCAAACCACGGCTCCTCCAGCTGAATTCTCAATTACAGATGTAACTCCTTTGACTGGATGCGCTACTCCGAGTGCAACTCCCTTACTAGATCCCCCCATCCCATCCACAAACACCTCTGTTAGACTCGCTGAGGCTAGCACGACCCATATCAATGACAGCCAGCTGTCCCGTGAGTTGAATACTGCTGAAGGAAGAAGGGCTGGTTCCATACCGAGTGATGTAGGTTCTTGCGCATTCCAAGTTAAAAACATATTAAATGGTCATTAGACGGACCTGAACAAAGATATTGATGATCCCATGGCTGGCCAGGTGCGACCGTCCGTCGAAACCTGGGTGAGTGGTATCCTATTACCTGGGGTTGGACCTTTGCTCACCTTGGCTTCAGCACCCTGTAGTATCAGAACTTTCTTCGCACCAACAGGATCTTGAGAGAGTGGTTTGTATATCTCTTTTCCCCAATACCCGCTCATTCAAACCCTTTGTTCTTTTAGTTTCAGCAAGGACTAGACGAGCTGAAGTTACAAGCAACACTGAATGCGGTGCGGAACCCCTCCTCCTCCCCTTGCCATTATGCTAACTGATCTGTCTAGGCACAACTCCAGGCAGCACTAATGGAGGCTATTGACAAACGTCTCAATAGGCTGCCCATGCAGGCAGCTGGAACCCCAGCTTCGAGCCCCAGCACCACCCTCTCACGCAACCACCAGCAAGCGGCCCAACCTCTAGATAATGCCATTGACAGTTATGACTCTGATGAGTCTATGGAAGAAGTTCAAGCTGAATGCCAGAAAGATGAGAAGAAATGCACACCTAGGAAACAAACCCCTAGTATAGCACTTGTGGTACGCTTGTTTAGTTCTCGTAAGTCAGGATGTATGCTCACATAACCAGCGACATCTGCGGGAATATTTCAAAAACAAGAACCTTTGGCACTCAGTGCCAGCTAATATACCTACCCCTCCAGATGAGCAGAAAATCAGTCGCTATTATGAAACCAACAAAAATGGGCCTGAAGTTAATTCCCCTCGCTTCAACTGGAATCTACCGTTGACTCGATTGAGGTGGAATAATGATATGTTGACCTTACTTGTGGATGAATACTGCACTCACCTCATTAATGACATTGAGCAGCTCAAGAAATTGACTGCTACCGAAGGAGCTAGGTGTCTATCAAGTCTCGAGGGTTCACGGTCCCGAATCTTAGGTTTACTTGAGCTACCACCCAGGGCGACTACACCTCAATGCATAAGGATTCGTATGGTTCGTATTCTCGAACGTACAAAGAAAGCATACCTGGATGCCCAGCCACCTCCCCCCCAAGCAACGGAATCTTGTACTGAAAAGGAGGCTCGTGTGGCTGCTGGGAGGATAATGAAAATGCGGCAGGGCCGTATGAACTCAAGAGAAGTGGAGTGCGTATCCTGGATGCTCCTTCCAGCTCAAATGTTGTAGATTAACCCATATTCATCAGCTCTATAAGCATCGCCTTGGGATAATTGAAGATCGTTTTCACGAATGATCCGACTTTTTGGACCAGCATTCGTAATTTAGTCCAGAATCTCATGGATAAGGGCATGAGTGGGGATGAGACCGAAACAGAGCCCTATGGAGTACAGTTGAAGCGGGTGCGACATGTTGAACCGAATTGGTGTAATGCTCAGATCGCAGCTGTCCTGGCTTCTGTCGATAACACTGGCCAGTGCTAGTATCTCCAGGCGGGGCAACAGACACCTGGAACGCATCTTAGCCTCAACAACTATCAACAATCCTCCCAATCATATGACCACAGGTGTTCCAAAACATCTTCCTGCCAACTACTATGATGCGACTTGGCGAAAAGCGTTGTCACGGCACAGTGGATCGGCATGGAATCCCGACCTGATTCCCCACTCCCTCAAGTTTCACGAACCAATGTGGTGCCCTGACTTTGCCCCTGGCGAAACACCACATGATGGAATTGTATTGGTATCATCGACGATTAAGGTATGTATCTGTTTGGGCCCTTAAGGCCTCTATCTGTTCCTGTCTGCAATTACGTAGTATACTATGTATGAACTTCTTTGTTGCCCAGTTATTCTCGTAGTGGTTTAGGACCGGGAACTTTTTAGTGATCTTCATGCGCATTATTGACGTATATGTACAGATATTGGTTGTGTCCATACCATTTGACAGACCTCTTCCACCTTTTTGGGATCCTGCTCCGTGAATGGCTTGCAGTTGTTTAGGTGACGCCCCACAATTTCTCTAACAAATTTCTATTTGCTTGTCAAGAACAGTGTAAAATCATTATGTGTGGAACACACCTGTACTTCTTTGTATGTACTCTGCTCCCATCCAAGTACTGTAAATAATGTGTAACCACCTCGAGCAAGTCGCCCCAGCTCTCCGCGTGGTTCCGGGATAACTTCGTCAATCACTCGTGCAGTCTGCGCTATGGCCTCGGGGCCCGTCTTCCAGCAGGTTCGAAGAGTTGAATGAAGATTAGGAGAGTCGCTATTTAGGGTGTACACGGTCCTTAAGGCATGTGCCGACATACTCATGGAGATGCGATGCCCGCTGCTAATACTGGTTTATAAGCTGAAAATACAAGCACTTTGGTTGTGACGTACCATATTGTTCTCAATAAGGGGGTTTATTGTGAAATACAAGGTCTTTATTGAACGTGCCCCAAGTATTTTTTACTTCTACTTACGGAATAAAGACCTAACATTCATATATTCCAGCACGCTTGGTCGTATCCCGGAATCCACATCCAAATTAACCAATACCCCACTCGGAAACTAGCATGGGACGAAAACGAGTGTCTCCCAACACCCCTCCCCCATCGGATAGTATTCACGATGGCTTATCCCGCCTGACTCTCAGCGCTCCGTCCCCTCCAGAATCAAGTCGTGATGACCTTCTCAACGAACTTCTGGCCATTCTCAAATCGACCAGCGCAAAAGCACAGGATGTTCGTCAGGAGCTCAACATCTGGAATAAAATCAACACACCGGTGCCATTGCACCAGACGTCAACCAGATTTTCCACAAGAAACGAAGCTTTGGCATATTTTCAAGAAGAGCTCCAAACTTTCAACCGCCTACGTCTTCGCCTCAACGGGTTATCTGATTACGGGAGCGCAGGCATTATCCATCTGAAACATGGATCCTTACAAGTCATTCAAGTGATTGTACCGATGCTTGAACATAGGATAGAAGACTGGAAAGCGACTCCGAATCAAGAGCTTAATGCGCACAACACAGGTGAGTTTTTTTCCCTATTCAATTGCCGCATAGAGCACTCATCAAAATCACTACTTCAGACCGTTATTTCGATCACCCCCTTCGACAGGCCAATCCCAGCATTATTATCATCCTATATCTAGCTGTTGCCCTTCACCTCCTTGCCTCGTGCTCTCGCTCAGTGAGCAACTTTTCTCTTCGGATGACAAAATTGGCTTTGCAATCTGCTTTTCATGACCACACACACAAACAGTTGTTTGATACAATCCCCAATGATGTTCGTGTCGCTCGGGCCAAATTTCTTATCGAGCCAACGGTCACCACTTATGCTACATGCCCTACGTGCCACTCCCTCTACCCCCCCCTCACTCAGGGTGATCACCTGATCTACCCATCTCAATGTACCTTTGTTCGATTTCCTGGCCGTCAGCCTTGCGGAGCGAGGCTTTGCAAGCTTGGAGTTCGCGATGGTTTCAGTGTCCGAGTTCCAATCCGTCCCTACACGATGCAGAGCTTCACTACTTTTCTTGCCTCATTCTACACTCGCCCCGGCATCGAGGCCGCTATCCGGGCCACAAACCGCCCTCCAACGCAAGGCACGACCGTTCACGACATCATGCAGAGCCAAGGAGTTCGAGAGTTCCGTGATCACCAGGGCAACATCTTTGTTGACTGTGAAGGCGAGATTCGAACTGTCTGGAGTCTAAGTTATGACGCCTTCAATCCATTTCATAATAAAGCTGCAGGGAAATCGGTCTCTTGCGGGATCTTTGCCATGGTCTGCCTCAGTTTGCCCCCTGAACTCCGCTACAAGCCCGAGAACATATATCTCGTTGGCATCGTTCCTGGACCCAGGCAACCCTCCGATGATGGGCTCAATTCATACCTGGGAGAATTAGTCAACACCTTAATTACCTGCTACATCGAAGGCACATGGTTCAGTCGAACATATGAGCACCCGGAGGGACGCCGCTCACGGGAAGCTGTCATACCAAACGTCAATGATCTACCGGGGTCACGCAAAATTTCAGGATGTGCCGGTCATTCTGCCACTCGTTTTTGCAGCCTTTGCCATCTCCTCAAGAAGGACATAAATAACACTGACCGGACGACAAAAGCTTGGCAACCTGTGAACTTAACTGAGTTCCGGGATGCTGCAATCGCATGGCGTGATGCACCCAGCAAATCTCGTCGCGCCAAACTGTACAAACAGAATGGTGTACGATGGACAGAACTCCTCCGGTTACCCTATTGGGATCCTACAAGGTATGTAGTCATCGACGGCATGCATAACCTTTTCCTTGGGCTTGTTAAACATCACTTCCGTGTCATCATTGGAATCAATTGGGAGGAACCTCTTCCGACAGACGACAATGACAATCTTCTACATAGAAAACCTCAAGAAAAGGAACTCGTGCGTGGCCGTCGGGTTCTTCAACGCAATCCAACTTCAGCGGCGCTCCACCATCTCTCGATCCCTGTACTTCGTACACTGTGCCAGGAGCATGGAGTTCAGATTCATCAAAACTCTAGGCGAATCAAGAAGCTTCACTTCGTTTCTGCACTCCTTGTAAGTGTCCCCTCACAGTGCACCTGCACCCCTTATTGATATCCAGTAGGGTATAACTCAACCCGTCTCACCCCCCGCTGGTCTAGAAGATCACATGAACAATGATGACCATGACCTGCCTACTTTCAGTCTCGACGAGGACGAAGAGTCGGAAGAATTAACCACCTCCGGTCCTTTCATCTCATCATCCGATCTCCTGCGAATCCAACAGAGTATTACGTCCATCTTACGCCCTACCTGGAAAACATGTCCCCCCTCCAACTTTGGTACTACCAGACACGGTAAACTCAAGGCCGACGAGTGGCGAGCCTGCATAGAGTTTGATCTGCCTGTTGCTCTGATGAGAATGTGGGCATACCCTGCTAGACCGGAGGATTTCTCCAAAATCAAGCAGCTTACTGTAAGAAGTACGCTCCTTCTTTCCATAGCCATACAGTATGCGACCTCACACACGATCACTGAAACTTGCGCCTGATCGCTACCTGGCAACTATGAGTGCCTATATCCAGACAATACGCCAAATACGACCAGGCATTGACCTTCACCCCATTCATCATAATGCCCTACACATCGACAAGTACCTTCGCTTATTTGGACCCATGCATGGATGGTGGATGTTCCCATTCGAAAGGCTCATCGGGCACCTACAGGGCCTGAACAGTAACTTTAAGATTGGTATGATACCTCTCCTTGTGTGCAAATCATACTAATCTAGCTACAGGAGAACTAGAAAGCACGTTGCTCAAATCTTTCTGCGCGGAGTCAGAGTTACGAGCTAGCTTAAGCCGCTTTGGTCCCAAATGCCTCAAACTTTCCGATGAAGTGACAGACATTCTTGGCCATTGTTTCCCCTTGCAGAAAATTGGCACACTCTCGGATGACACCACCACCTTCGGCCAGTGTACGTACCCAAAGGGAGCGGGGAAGAAATTTGTACTTGACATGGATATTTGGAGGCAACTACAGGCTTATGACATCTCGAGCAAAGAAGCCAACCACTTTCCGAGATGTGTCATCAACGGTAAAGAATTCTCAACTACCTTCAGAACGAAGAGAAATAGTTATATATTTTTCTACTGTTCACGCAACAAACAATTGGTTCCAGCCGTAATAAGGGCCATATTTGCCCCTGATATCAGCACAGACTTCTTCCTTGCAGTTCATCGATATCAACAACAGGTACCACTCGATTTCCTCAACGACTTTGAAGAGTTTGGTGCTGGTGCCTGGTTGAGCATAACAAATGCCGAGGTGGAAATTCTACCAAGCTCAACCACCATTTATGCGGCCATATCCTTCCTGTGGGAGAAGGACTGCCTGATCATGAAGCCAATTATTCAGGTATGCGTCCCCTTATCTGATCGTGTGACAACCACTGACCATCTTCCAGGAGATGTGCTCAACTCAAGCCATCGACAATTGAGCGGGTGTCACATGCGTGACAGGTCTAGGGCTGTGCAATGAGCGGGTCTCCTTGATCTGCGTAACAATAATGATACTTGAATCAATGTTTATGTCTAATTGTTATACTATGCTATCACTACAATAACCAGATATGTATATAATATGGACATCTGTTGCCACCCCATGCAGTCATTCCTACCATGACGTCCAACACCTCCTATGTGAGTCTTGTAAATAATGTTCTTTCTACGTACCTGATAGGTGTCCAGTTCCAACACCGAAGGACGCTATTACATCACACTAAACCAGTCAATGTTTTGAAGTTCAACCTCAATGGTTCAAAGCTTTTAAGCGCAGGTGTGTTAGAAACCCCAGGCACTCTCCATACTCATTCTGATCATCCCAGGCGATGACGCGATGCTGGCCATCTGGAATGTAGGATCGGGTGCATTAGAATGGTCAACTTGTGTACCTGATAGTGGTGCTATCTGCTGTGCGGCATGGCTCCAGTTAACGGGTAATGGAACAGCTCAGTACATCATCTTTGGATGTGCAGATGGTTCCATTCACGTATACCAACAGGTCAAAGGACAAGACGATTTTGGGTTCATCTTCAAGACTACCGCTCATGAACGAGCTATTGAGGCACTCACAGTCGATGCTATAAAGCAGCGTTTGGCAAGCGCTGGTGCTGGACAAGTTAAGATATGGGATATGTTGTCGGATGGTAGATTGAGCCAACTCTTCCATTTCGCACTTCTAATTATTTTGTTGTAGGCAGTCTATCACTTTTTGCAACATCAGCCACCCGGTCATCAACCCCCCGATCCATTGAATTCTTCGACAGTGGGAGGAAAGTTATCACCAGCTACCTGGAGACGCAAGAAATGTAACCATTGCATTTGTCTTGGGTCGATTGAGCTCTCACCTTATTCTCTTCCAGTGTTGTTTACCAACTACACCCATGGAAGACGGTTTCATGCTGGATGCTACCAACAAGAATGTAGGGCTCCTGTGGTACCACATACGCCCCAAGGATCTTACCAACTATTTAGTGGGCATGCTGTTGTCGTTGCAAGTGAACGTATTCTCCTAGTTTCAAATCTCCTGAATGGGATCGATGCATACACGCTCCCCCCTACAAGAGCTATCAAGGTCTTCCGGCAGCATATTCGGTATAATGTACCCCTTCTCGTGACGTCTGCGAAAGATGGCGAGCTAGTAGTGGTTGGTAGCGATGATGGCTTGGTTCGGATATATGATTACCGAAGCGGTACAGTATTACAGGAGCTCCACCATGGTCCAAGTAAGGCCCCGATTGACTAGCATGACACTTTTGCTGATGTACCTATGCATAAAGTTGCTACCCTGGTTCAGATTGTGGACGTGCGTATACACCTTTTCTAGACATTCTACGATTGAACCTCCACAGTCATTTACTTTGGGTGACGAAATCAGGATTGCTTCTGCAAGCAGCGATCCAACGCAATCACAGGTGGATATCAAAATTTGGAGTGACAAGGTAAGCCATACAGTGCGTCTTTCTTGGCTTGTTATCAAGTATAGTATAGGTAGAAGCAGAGGTCCCCGAAACGAATACTCGGAAATCACTGGTGGCAATAATTTTTTATCTTACTGGGATCATTCTTGTTGGTGGTTTCTACCTGCGCAAAAAGTATCCCGGTCTGTTTGGTACAATCTCTTGGCCGTTACAATGAAATTGTAAGATATGGGATAGTTCCTCCCCCCCCAGGGTTTCTCCGGGTGCTGGCAAGAGGTATTCATCAAAAATGTCCAATTCATAACGATGCTTGACTGTGATGAATGCCAACAGCGCGCTTCACTTCCCGTTTTGAGTTTTTGGGAGGTCCGATGTAGATGAGCTGTCCAGGGGGCAAAGGGATACTGACTGGTAGCTTTAGCATAGACTGGAAGTCACCAGTAAATCTAGGCTTGCGTACTGGGAGTGAAATTGTCACAACGAATGAGAGTACAGAGATGGCTCAGCAGGTCGATGGCGTTGTCGTATGTGAGAACAACACCGGTAGAGGGAACTACATATCTCTCTCGTTCCACCAGATCGGTAGCATCTAACCAATCATAGAGGAACTTTTCATTCTCATGCTGCAAACACTGACTTAACTGCCTGCTCCTCGTTTCAAAATGTCATGATAGCATAAGTATATATGTACAAAAAAAACTTAGAAAGACAATGATGAACGGACTGTGGACAGATATTCCTTGGACCATATCTCCAACTGTTTCTTCGCCTGCCGAACCTCACCATATCCTCGCAGGTTATCTCTCCACTTGTTCACTGGGAGGGGCATTGGTTGGGGACTTCCTTGACAGATGCGGTTGACCCTGTTGGTGTAATACCTCTCATCTAGGGCTGTCCACCGATGCTGGTGCATCCCACTTGATTCATAGGTAACCCGCAAAGGGAACCACGACACCTTCGAAATCTGGTTACCGTGCCCTAAATTCGTTGAGTATTACATTTCCATTTGCAGCGCCTAAACTTACCAGTGAGTACAACATACAAGCCACAAAGCATCTCCTCCTCGTCAGTGCTCAGGTCATCATCGAATAATTCCTTTCCGTCACTGTCAAACACAGAAAAACAATGCTGAACGTCTGGCTGCATTGTAGGGCCCTCTAAAGCTTCACTCAATCCGATGGTTTCTTTTGCTATGCGTCCCAAAAAGCCTCCACGAAGCAGGGCAGCCCGAGCATGACGTTGCCTGAGGAGCACATCACACTGGCGTCGGTAGTACTCGAAATCAATAGGAGTGAATTTTTCTTCAGCAACACGAAGAAGGGGAGGAGTTGGTAGAGTCTTTTCGCCCGGAAGACCTTCGAAATCAGCCTTCCATCGCAGTGTATGAAACGCTATGCCATCCTCCAAAAGCATCATAACTATGTCCTTTTCTTGGAGCTTCTCATCCATGCGACAGATTGATAGTGCCACAGAAGCACTTGGAACGGCAAGTTTCCAAGGAACTGTTGACATGTGACCAAAATCAAACATGTACAGCTGCACTCCATCGGAATTGGCTACAGTACGAATCAAATGAAGTCGGGGGGAGGAGAGTGGTACACGGTTTGCCCGAGAAAGGTCCCAGCTGTCCGAAGGGGGTTTGGATAATGGCGAGCGCCAAAAATGTCGAAGGAAGAGGATGCTTGATTTCGGGATGGGGCCACAATGAACCAAATCTGCCGCTGTGACATCAGTCAGTCCCACGAGAGTGATAAGGGCCCTGCATTCCGCCACACCCAGTTCTGCCTGAACACATTCAGGCATAGGCAGAGGGGGGACAAACCCAAAGTGTAGGCGCATGACGTTGAGCAGGACTATATTGTTATCATCCACAATTTGTTTAGCCGGTGATTGATCAACAATTGGCCTATTGTCCTTCAAGAAAGCAGTCTCCAAATCTCCTGTTGGTAATTCCCAGCCTCCGTCTACAACACACCCAGTGTCAAAGTCCTGCTCCTCAAACTCGTCATCATCCGGCGGGCCTAATTCATCCGCGCAATTCCATTCATTGTGAAAGGGATCATATCGCTTCTGTTGCGAGCTGAACCCCATAAGCGTCCGAAAACGATCTTCGCGACGAACCAGACTCCGCGTGTAGGCATCTTGATCTTCAAAACTCCAGTCCCATACGTATACAGGTGCCGAGTTCGTAGGAGGATTCTTCTCCCGGTTTTCGCGTGCTTGGCGCTGGGTGGGCGTTTCCTTTTCCATCCGCTTTGCATTACCAGCTTCTCGGTTTGAGAAGAAAGTTTTCAAGATTTCCAGAGGGTCTGGGCGGTGGGAGCTGGGTAAAGGAGACATCATCGGGTCTGGGGAAGCGGGTGAAAGCGTGTCCGTTTCAACATGGTGGGCGGGGCTGGGTGTAATCCAAGTCGTTGCCTCTTGCAGCTGCCATCCAGGGGGAGCCTTGAGAGGAAAGTCGGGATGTCGGCTATGGCTATCAGCTTCTTGGGCACCCCATTTATACCAGACCGGGATGCCGCAGTAGATAAAGAACGACGCTCTGGGCTGAGCTGGGTTGACAGGAAAAGGAAGCAAAAGACCAACACGATCAACGATCCATGCCTTTTGCAACAAGGGAGACACTCGCAAACTATCGGAAATTGCCTGTCCTAAACGCATCTGGAGGGTGCGGACATACCACACTGGCGGCGATATTCCCTCGCGATGATTCGGGTCTGGGATTTTGCATATCATCCAGTACAACAAGCCAATCCAAACACCGAACCAGTCTCTACCTAAAAGAGCTTGCCTACGGGCAGCGTTTTCGGAGGGATGCCCGCGGTGGTAGTGAAAGTGATATGGCGGGTATGGACGGCGGTAATGAAGGGCATAATGTGAGCCCAATTCCTTGGTTACCCGAGCCAGTAGTTCGTCAATGACTAGCCACTGGTTTGCTAGGCTTTGTGGCAAGATATGCCCGACCGTGTCAATCTTCACCATACGGCGAGGTATATAGGAGAGGATGTCGAACAGAACTCCGGTAAATGGGACAGGAACACGAGGTAGAAAACCAAGCCACTCCGTTGCAGGCGACCACCAGCGTGGCCGCTGCATATCACTTGGAATAGATCCTCCAACCTTCAACAATCCTCCTACATCTTCTCCAGCATCGGGCAAAACCAAATCGCAGACTGAGTTCGGAGAATAATACACCTGACCATCGATAAGCGACACACGACCAGCTTCAGTTCCCATCCTAAACTGTATCCGGTTAAACCGATCTACAATTCTGCTATCTGTGATGGATATTCCGAAACACAGAGATAAAGGGGCGAAGCGATGAGGGTCGAGTGAAGGGGGAGCGGCGTCACGTTGAGGGGCGTTGATGAGTCACAATTGATGTGATAAAGTCACAGGAAATGTGACCCGCTCTTCTCTCAGCCCCCATCGCGACCACCGCTCCATCCTTCCTTCGCCTTACTCACCATCGTTTATGCCGCGCTCGGCGCAGAGTCAGACCCGCATATCTCGGAATATCCGAATATGCTAGTTCAGAGGCTCCATAGCCTACCGATGTGGTTTGGATTATCCATACACATCTCCATATCGGTTTTGCGTTAGCCAAGTATGCCGGAGGCCCAAAGATGGGGAAGATGAGTAGGCCATGCCAAATTTGACGGGTGATACCAGGTGTGTTCGCTCAAAACAACTTTCATCCTCTTCCTGACCCCTTGCATCGTCTGGAAAAATCCGTCGCAATGCTAAAGGTATGTCGTCACCGCTAGCTTCATAACAAGGTCTACAGCCTCGAATCCAGAGATTTTTGTGTTTATTACGACCTATGTGCCTTTTGGGAGCCGATTCTCCCCTCGTCGTTATCGAATTCCCAAAGCTCGAACATGTATCCATGTGTCGGGTCATGTATATGGTTTTTACAGGTAAGTTTAGGTTTCGTTGACAGATGTGCGATTACTCAAACAATCTAGGTGGAGGAACGTACAAATTCAGTCATTGTATCAACCCCAGTGGACAGTCCAGGATCAACAGCTTTACTTCGCTAGGATCACTAACATTCGAAGGTTCCCCCTCCAATGGATAAGTAAATGGCAAGTTGGATGGGCTCTATGAACCCCGATGGGAAGAGAAACGGCTGGAAGCCCGTCTGGAGGGATACCGTTTCTGTAGTTTACCCTAGACGGATGCGGTAAATACCTCATACGTTAGTCATTTGCGAAAACTGCGTCGCTTTTTTTTCGCATAGCGTCTACTCAAGAATATATCTTCCAGACAATCCGGTGTGCTAACTAAATCTGTGCGATCCCACCCACCTCCAAACACGTAATTCATCGCCCTCCGCTTCTTCCATGCTCGCGCGGACATTAACGTTGCATTCAACAACTTGTGTAACTCGATTCCAGATACTCCTCCTTACTGATACTGAATCCTGATCACGCAGAATCGAGTTTCTGAGTTGCAGAGAAGGCAAAAACGGGTACCGTACCGCTATCGGGTCCATACGGTGAGTGGCATCCTGTCCCTCAAGAGTTTCTAACATCACTTTGACCAACTCCACGACTCGCCTAGTTTCCGCTCTATTTCGGGTGTGATTCTTCCTTTCAAGCAACCCAGGACCACTGCAAGGACGGCTGGTAGATTGAAGACATAAAGGGTTGTCGCAAACAGGTAAGTAGCCTGGATGACATACCAAACACTGTCGCTTTCCACTCAAACCAAACTTTTCTGGCTCGGACGATCACAACATAGCCCCAAGTCAACTTGGGCATCCTAAGTGCTAGAAAGCGAGACCTTATTCCAGCCCATCAGGATTAGTGTATCTACCAAGACATACCCACCAGATATTTTCTTCAACCAGCACACTGCCCTGTTGCATCAGTCGCCGGATAGCCTCTTGGAAATAGTCACCAAAATCAGAGGGTAGCTTCATCTACCAGGGAGTATGTCAACACGGTTCTCTCTCAGCAGTGTGCGATACCGCAAAAAAGGATATATCCCAGCGGCCCACTCCCGCGCCCGCTCGTGGGCCACTCAAGAAAAGGGTCTCATATCTTCTGAAAATACAAAGCACTGCACGGCTCCCGCACATTCCCCCGCGAATTTAATTACTCGGACGGAATGCGTGGGAATCATGCATGCCGCCTGTGGAAGACACGCCGATTTTCCATTTCCGGCACCATATGTTTGGGCACTTTTGTTAAACTAAATGGATCTATATACATACACCGATTATTTAATTATATTTTCTATTTCAGTGAGCAGATAAATGGCGCCCACAGAGACAATTAAGATAGTCTAACATAACGTGCCACGTATATATAGACTCTGCAAAATATCTAAACAGACACAATAAATTTATTGTTGTTTTTTGTATAAGTGACTGAACACGTGAGCCCCGTCCATCCGTCAGCGTATTTTGAATAAACGGGGATATTTATGGCACCCTGTGCGGGCCTCTTGCATTCCCATAGGTCTCAAGTGTAAGCTTCAGGTAATATAACAATTAGCACATACTCCAAGTGCCCAGGCTGAAGGGTCTGGGCATCTGTTCAGATAATGCTAAGATCATCAAAAGATCATGTGATCAATTCATTCAATACCAAACATCAGTAAACAAAGTCATGTGACTTTCAAAAAACTTTTTTTTCACTCAAATCTTCCTATAATGCTAAAGTCACCCAAATATGTGTGCCGAAGGCACACAAGTGTAAGCTCGTCTATAAAGAATGGGATGTGGACCCTGAATTAGTCAGCTTAGTCAGAATTGGTCAGCTTTTGTAATTATGTCAGCAGTTATCCCCTTTGTTGGGACCAGATCAACAGTACATCAAAAAAATTAGATAATCTGCCAAAAATTTGCAATATACACCCTTCCCTAGGGGATGTCAATTAGTGGACACCAACTTTATGCCTCACATCCAAAATGACTAATAGGCCCAAAGAAGCCAGAATTCCCTATATGTGAGGGAGAGTGAAGCTCAAACTCACAGGGTCATTGCTATATCATGATATATCAGTGATACATCTACTTTTGTGATCAGCCCACTACAAGGGTCAGGGACATCACTATTATTGTGATACTTTGGTGATTGGTTTACTGTGGGGTCACAAACATCATACTATTGTGATTGACTTGCTTTCCAGTCACAAACATCACTATAGTGGTGATTCATTAGTGATTGGCTTACTCTTGAGTCATATACAGTGGCGTCCAAAAGTATCGCACCGTCACATGACCAACGGATCAACTCTCTCTCGTTCTTCAAGATCATTGTTGTTTCATCCATAAATTATTGACAGAGAGCTAAGCATGTAGGGAATCGATATATAGTAGTAGAGACATAATATACAGAATTTAAATCAAAAAATGAGGAGGAGTGTGAAAAGGATGGTGCAATACTTTTGGACACACCTATTAAGAGATAAGATTAGAGCATTGTGGGATGAAAACAAAACCATTCACCTCGAAACAAGTTAGTACTTGGTGTTTCCACCCCGGGCCTTAATTACTGCCTCAACACGATGAGGCATACTCTCAAAAAGGGTGTCCAAATTTTCTTGAGATATATTACCCCATTCCTCCTGAAGAGCAGCCCACATCTCATCCTGGTTGTGAGGAAGAGGGTCACGGGCACGCACAAGACGATCCAATGGTCCCATGCATGCTCTATAATGTTCATATCAG